>MU184052.1:41070-65528 GCA_016904865.1 Pissodes strobi | reverse complement strand
TCCGAGAAAAAATTATATGTTCAACTCGACAGCAAAGTAGATTGACTGCTTTAGCAGAACTATCAGCCGCGCCAGTCAATCTACTACTTTGCTGCCTAGTAAAACAAATAACTATTATCAGTGGTTGTCCAAAACTCTATGTTGATAAAGGGTAATTAATTGAATTAATGAATTGGCGCAAGTCAAGTGCTCCAGAGGGAAAAAAACTTAATTTGAGTTTTGTCTACCGCGCGGGATCGTGATCACGTAAACCGCAAAGATAAGGTGGGCACAAGTACTTACAAGGGTAAAGGTGCTAACTTAAAAGAGGCAGTTATTTCAAAACCGTAAGTTAAAACTAAGACTATGACGTATCTTTCACTGAAGTTCCACCGTCAGGTCAACACGGACGGCTTGTTCCGGACCCTTAGTTCATACCAGAGTGAACCACACAAACCAAACCAGGTGGGCGAACCTCAGGCGTCCAGCAAGTCTAGCGGTTCAACTGGACTGTCCGATTACGCCGGGTAAGTGGACTACCAAGTTCCAACTATTCTAACCGGATGGAAGAACTAGAGCATCCCAGCCAGGTGGGTGGACTACAAAGTTCCAGCCGGGTGGGAGGACCCTAGGAATGGAAACATTCCCTAGTAACGAGTCACAACAATATGTGAATCGATTGCTATTATATACCTTCCTTTCAAAAGAATAATTTTTCAGAGTTTAAAATTTCGGATGAAAAAGATAGGGTTTTCCCTTTTTTTGGTCAAATTCAAAAATGAACCTAAAGGTAAAAGAAAGCAAAGAATAAATGAGAAAAAGAGCACCACCGTAATAATATATTAGAGCAATCGAAGTATTACAACTATAACTTAATATTAATTATGCTAAAAACTAAAAAGGTTCAGTTCGCCCAAGGGAAGCCGACATCATCCGTTAAAAATAACATTACAACATTTAGAAAGAAGGGGAAAAAGCAGTCCAAGAATTTGGACCGAGTTCGGCACAGCAAAATAACCGTACATAATCGTTAAATACAGTAAATGACAGCAATAGTACGAAAAAAAAGAAGATGAATAAATGTAATTAAATAGATTGTACCAAGTCTGGTACAGATAATATTCATACCATATTGATAAAAGAGTTCAAGTATGGTCCATATAATGAACAAAAGCACTAAAATAAACTTTAATGAAAAATCACACTAAACAAATTTGACAAATAAATGGTCTGAACGACCTTCCAATATTATTATCAAATAGAAAGCATAACTCTTCCTTTATTTTAATAATTCAAGAGGGAAAAAAAAGTTCAGTAAGGTAATAACAGTGAACGAAAATACGACGCAATCGGCATTCAATAACGCAGTCTAATGGCTCCCCTTAGCGACGAAAACAAATACTAAACATTACCTAACAATTAACAACCGCATTTCCCTGTTTAGTGTCTAATCAATAGTTGGAATCAATTACCCACACGAATCACTAGAAGTTAACTGCACAAGTAATTATTAAAATTAAAGATAAAAATAATAATTTCCCTTTGCATCAATTCTAACTTCGGTAATTAGTATAAATTCCATAAAATTGGCGGTTTTGGCATTAGTAGCAACCTATTGCTGTAGACAATGGATGCCTTTGATAAAGCAATATAATAATCAATGATTAAATTTTACAACCGCGGCCAAAGAGCTTCAGAAAGGTCAAATAAATTAAACTACTTAATTATCGAAAATCTACATTACATTTCGTCGGAAAGAAAATGAAAACGATTAATTGGGTCAATCGCGAGACCCAGTGAATAAATAATAATGACTATTCCATTCTAATATAAAAGCCCAAAAGCCTTGATCAATCTCTAATTAATACGATGTCACGCCGATCAATTAAGCTACTAAATCGAGTCCGATATAAATAAAAAAGCGAAATAATACTCAAATGCAATTAATAAAGGCAATCTGCAATTGATAAAGAAAACTTACCTCCTAAAAAGAGAGCAGATCGTCGCCACACAACACAATGGCTTCAGACACTAGACAAAGCAAATTCCGAAATCCTCGCCTGGCGAGTTATTCCCGCATCTACAGCACTGAAACTAACCAAAACAAATCGAAATAGCCGATGCGAAATTTTCTACGGTGTTTGACGATAAAATCCAACTAGTATGCCGGGGCTTATACCAGATTTAAATAAATCGACAAACCAGCGAGAAAGCTCCACTAGAAAAGAAAGTACCTTATGGAACAAAACGAGGCGTCGTCGTCTCGCGCTTAGCAAGGTAAAATCAACGCGCAGGGATTTACATCGCGACGATTCTCGGCGCTTCAATAAAACGGATCCCTCAAGATCACGTGAGAAAGATATGAAATCGAATTAAATATCGGATTCAAACGTCGTACTACGTGCCGAAACCGGAATAGTACCAGGGACGGCCTAAAAATTCACAACTGGTTATAATTAGTGACCTAAACGGAATGTCACAATTTTTCATTATTTTGTAGATAAATAAGGTTATGTGATATAAAGAGTGTTTAATTATGGAACAGTTATTTTACTGATAAGTTTACGACTTTTTTGCGGAAACATTTTTGTTTGTTTCAGATGCATCGAGCATTCAATTTAGATACAGAAAAAAAGCCAGAGAAGATGCTCTAAAGTATTTTTACGAGATTTCATCTGATAGAAACAATCCAGAAATTGCGAGTAAAGTTGATATGGACTTTCTGCTAGAAAGTGATCACGAAACTGATTCTAATTGCATTATTTGATTACGTTGAAGTATATATACTGGGCGAGATAAAATAACAAAGTGGAAAAAAACTGAAATCGCGCAAAAAGGAACGTGATAAAGAATCTAAGAAATGCTTTTGCAAATCTGGAGTCTCCTTATTAATTCGGAAATGATTAGCAGTAATGTGAACAAGCGCCAATATAAATTTATATTTTTTTAATGGAACACCCTGTATATTATTACATTTTTTAATCCTCCAGAAAATTCTAGATATGTTTCATATATAATGTCGATTTTGATATATTTTGGCACTTTGACAGGCTGTATCTACTTCTTAAGAGATCAAGAAAAACTGTTTTCACATTCCTATCCTAGTTTTAATTAACAAGCTATCAAATGACACTAATTTTGATTTAATCCGACGTTAAAAAGTGACTGATAAATTCCACCTAGCAGGTGTTTAGCGCTCATCTCACCTAAATGCTAGAGAATTCAGTTTCTATTGAAGTGTTTGAGATTTGATGTTGTACATGCTCGGAAAGAGAGGAAAGATTCGTATCGTATATCTGTAATTCGTAACACTTTTGAACAATTTGTAAATAATAGCCTGCAATTATATAATCTTGGTAGCAACGTAACCATCGATGAGAAATTAGAGGCCTTTCGTAGGAGGGGCGTCTTTCGGCAATACATACAAAGCAAGTCTGCTAGAAATGGCATAACATTTTTTGTCTTAGCTGATGCTGAAACATATTATACATATAACATGGAAACATACGCAAATCAGCAACCCGATGGTCCGTTAGAATTAGTAACACACCGTCTAATGTTGTCAAGAGACTGATAAATCCTATTATTGGAAGTGGGCGAAACATTACAATGGACAACTGGTTTGGTCAAATAAGTATTAGAAAAAAACCAGTTGACTATAGTATTAACAATAAGAAAAAAACCAAAAAAGAAATTCCGCCAGAGTTCTTAGATACGAAAAATAGGTGTTCTAAAACTACCCTATTTGCTTTTAAAATAGGCCTTACTTTACTATCTCATGTGCTGGAAGGAAAAGTTGTGTTGTTGCTATCAACAAAACACAATGATTTTAAAAGAGATGAGGTGAGCAAGAAGCCTGATTTTAGGTTTGTTCTAGCAAGAAATCTCGGACGGTTTGAAGCCTCCGGAGTTTGCGCATAGCAATAAAAGCGACGCTTATATCGCTATGCGCAAACTCCGGATGGCTTCAAACCGTCCGAAATGTCCTGCTAGAACAAACCTATTATATGTTTCTATAACAAAACAAAATGTGGCGTTGACACGCTAGATCAAATATGTTCAACATACTCTCTCTCACGTTAAAGTAATCGCTGGCCTCCTACGGTATTTTTTGCTAAACTGAATGTCGCCGGAATCAATGCACAAATAATTTATAATATATAATACAAGGGGCAATAAGATAATGAGAAGGCAATTTTTGAAATCACCTTTACTGGAACCCTTTCAAGAACATTTGGCATATAGGTTTAACCTTACTTTCCTTACCAAGAGACATAAAAATGCAAATAAAGAAATTTAGTCAAGTGGGAAGTTCGGCTGAAGGCGAGACCACCAATGAAGACTAACGCAAATAAAATCCTAAGGCCTAACAGGTCGATGCCAAATATGTCCACGGAAAAAATATCGAAATTATAAAACTCGATGCATCAAATGTCAGAGCTTCATATGTAAAGAACACCTTGTATATGAAATTATTCATTTCTCTAGGAATTTTTAGATTATTTATTTTATCATATAGTTTAAACAAATTGACATGGTCGTATGCTGACTTAATATCTAAAAAGACCACTATCACTAACTCTGAAGAACAAAAGGCCTCAAAAATATATGAAGAGAGATAAGCCACATTATCGTTATACCTCTTCCTTTCCGAAAACCTGATTGCTCGTTTGGAAAAGTAGATCTATTTTCCAAGAGCCATTCGATTTTGTTTTTTATCATAATTTCGAGTATTTTACAACCACATGATGATAACTAGTAGGGAGAGACGGATCTTTATTTGATTTAAAAAAAATCATTATGTTGTATTTTTTCGATGAATCTGGTATCAAACTTTCAAAGAGACATTGATTATACCAGCCACTGACGATCCGTCAGACTGCTGCGAAGAGATCATGCAAGTAATCTCCTCAGGAATGGAAGCATACATCCCAAATTCCATCAAGTTACCATCAAAAGGAAAGCCCTGGTTCGGCAAAAGATGCGAAAGAGCTGTAGGAAGGAAACAGCAAGCCTATAAGTACTGGCAGCAAAATCAGACCGCTGAAAATCGCAATTATTTTATCGAAGCGAGAAACGAGTGCAAGCTTGTGATCGAAGAAACTAAGGACAAACACAATCAAAGGAGCAGGAATAAACTTTTGCAATGCCCCAGTGGTTCCAGGAATTTCTGGTCGGTAGCAAAGGCAGTAAGTAACAACTTTACAAAAACGTCTCTCCCGCCTTTGACGGACGAACGTGGCATCACGGCGACTACAGCCAAGGAAAAAGCAAACATGCTCGCCAAAATGTTTTCATCGCACTCTACCTTAGACGTGCCCCAAGGCAAGACTCTCCCCACCATACCGAACATCAACACTACCATGGCAGAAGTCAAGTTTTCTCACCGTGATATTCGCAAAATCCTAGAAGAACTAGATACGCAAAAGGCATCAGGACCGGACGGAATACCTGCCATCGTGCTAAAGAACTGCGCCAACGAACTAACACCCGTTTTTTCCAGGCTTTTTTCTCTTTCTTACAGAAAAGGGATTTACCCATCCTCTTGGAAAGTCGCTCGAGTGCAACCTGTTCCAAAAAAAGGCAAGAAAACCACGCCCTCAAACTATCGCCCAATTGCCTTGCTTCCAATAATCTCCAAAGTCATGGAACGTGTAGTCAATCAGCAACTACTCAAATACCTCGAGAACAACAGAATAATCAGCGATAATTAATACGGCTTTCGCAAAGAGAGATCGACAGGAGATATTTTGGCCTATGTCACTCATGTATGGAGTAGGGCAATTGAAAACTACGGAGAGTCTCGAGCGATTGCGTTGGATATTTCAAAGGCATTCGACAGAGTTTGGCATGACGGACTGCTCAATAAACTGCCGTCCTTGGGACTGCCCGCCTCTCTCTGCAGCTGGCTGGTCAGTTTCCTTAAGAACCGATCCCTACACGTTGCAGTCGATGGACACATCTCGGACACATTCACCATCAACGCGGGCGTGCCTCAGGGCGCAATACTTTCACCAACTCTGTTCCTCATCTATATTAATGACCTGCTGATCGAAACGAATAATCCTGTTTACAGTTTTGCAGATGGCAGTACGCTTGTCTCCCACTTTAGATCAGAAAAAGCCTTACCAGCGACTGAGACTCATCACCGCAGACAGGAGCAGATTACAGCAATTAATCAAGACCTGGAGAAAGTTCAAACTTGGGGCGACCGAAATTTGGTCCAGTTCAATGCAGCAAAGACCCAAGCAGCAACGTTTACTAAAAGGGTCAATACAGCGGGCCCTGACATCATTATGGCAGGATCGACCATTCCTTCATCCTCGTCAATCGGGCTGCTGGGTGTCTCGGTCAACAGCAATATGTCATGGCATGACCATGTTGCTAACATCGCAAAATCAGCCTCCCAGAAGCTTGGTGCGCTATTTCGCAACAAAAAACTCTATACACCGCAGCAGTTGCTCTTGCTGTACAAAGCGCAAATAAGACCGTGCTTAGAATATTGCTCACATATCTGGGGTGCCGCACCAAAGCATACCCTAAAGCTGCTGGATTCCATTCAGAAGAGGGCTGTGCGTCTCGTCGGGGATCCGGAGTTGACCCGGAATCTGGATAGTCTGGAACATCGCAGACATGTGGCCGATATGTATCTGTTTTACAGATACTTTAACGGCAGATGTTCCCAGGATTTGGCCCGCATCATCCCGTCCCTGGCAACTCCTGTCAGACAGTCCCGACAGACGGCAGGAGCGCACCAGTTCGTCGTACAACTAGAAACACCTAGAACATCGCTTTACCAGAACTCCTTTGTCTGGCGCACTGCATAACTGTGGAACTCACTTCCAGGACATCTGTTTCCCACTAATTACAACCTACAAATATTCAAGAACCGTGTCAATCAACATCTTCGCACACACACCGCTCGTCGAGCGCCATAGGATCTCCCTTTAGTGTGTGTGCCACTGTCATAAAAAGAAAGTAGAGCACGTTTTGCGCTCCAAGGTAAGTTTTTATACATCGGATACGCCATGTCATCCATGCCTGGGGCTGATAGTTTTTTGTTTTGTAATGCGTTATTTAGCTCTTGTATAGTAAAAGGTGCTGTGCTGCCATTGCCACATGTTTGCAATAAATTAAAATTAGGGTCAGTATGAATACTTGACTTCTATTAAGAATTTTTTGTTTCATTTCATCAGAAAAAGGGCAGTTAGAGGATTTGTTATTGTTATTTGAAATTTTTTTAATTTTGTCCCAAACATACTTGATACGAGATTGGGTTTCACAAAATGATTCGAATTTTTCTTTTTTCCTTGTTCTGAATTTTCCGCTTGTGACCGCTATGCTTCTTTTAACTTTTATAAAATTTTCTGAAGGTGGAAAATTATTAAAATTATAAATGTAGTTATCCTTTCCTTGGTCCACCTGGAACAGACCTGGTCCCACCACGGATTTCCTATTTTTTGTTGAGAACCACATTCTTTAAGGGGAATTGAAATCTCAGCTGCTTGATTCATGATATCCATTAAGTTGTCATGATCCAAGTTACCATCACTTTCACTTAACAGTAGACTTATTTTTTTCCTATAAAGCTTCCGATTAACGTAATTAACATTCCTTACCGTATAGGTACCTGCAAATGCTTTCTTAAAATTAAAATTATTTGTTATCATTATCTCTAGGTACGTAGGATAGTGATTACTGTTGCCACAGTCATGAATAACTTCCCAGTAGGAGTTGTTAGCTAGGTAACGAGTTGCTGACGATTGTTAAATGAAGTGCACTCTAGTTAAAAATTGGATTTTGAACGAGTGTTACAGAGCCATCATTCATAATAACCATATTTTTATCCATGATAAAATTTGAAATATTTTTTCCTCCTTTATTGGTCGGAGAGATCCTATAGAGGGGTGATGGGAATTAAAATCTCCCATAATGACCACTTTATTTGTGATCAAGCCTCGTAATAATACTTCCAAAAGGTTAGGGGTAATGTTTTTAACTGAGTTAACGTAAATATTAATGAAATATATATCAGATAATGTTAATAATGATGAATTGGATAGTCTCTGAATTATAATTTTTTATAATATCAAAAGCAATATTCTTTTTAACACACGTTGCCACTCTACCATCTTCATCTGCTCTATCTTGTCTAACTATATTAAATGATTTTAAAGTAAAATTTGTCTTTAGCCAGTTTTTGTTTATGAAAATAGTATCAGGAGACTCCCTATGTACTAATGCAATTAAGTTATCTCTATTAATACTACGTATGTTTCATTGAATAATTTTCAGATTGAATGTAGGGTTTATTGTTGATATATTTTAGCATACTACTAAGGGAAGGGAACAACTTTTGAAAAGTTTTCAGATACAGTGAAGAATCGGACTCTTGATCCAGGTCGATATTACTGCCTGAATTCAAGTAAGAGAACAATATATCTATAATTGTGTGTTTATTTTTTACTGAATTATTAATAATATATTATTATGCAATTACTCAAGCAGAAGATTGAGACCAAAGGTTATAGTGACAGATGATACTTTTAGTGCAACGGATCAGGGAAAAATACGTCTCATGTCCTCCTCGATTATAGCAAAGCCTTTTACACTCTCCCACATGACATATTGTGTTTAAAATTAAAATATTTTGGATTAGGATCAAATGCTAATTGATGGGAAGTTATCTTTGAGGCAGGGTACAGAGAGGTGTACTTAGTAATTCTGTTTCTGAGTTCATTGAAATTGATAGGGGTGTCCCACAGGGCAGCATACTGGGGCCACTATTGTTCTCCGTATACTCATCCGATTTTTCATGTCATCTAAAATACTGTTCCCCTCATCAGTATGCGGATGACATGCAGTTATACCTCTCATTTTTTAAAGCAAATTGTCGTGATGCCGCTGTCTGGCTTAACGATGATCTGAAAACTATTCTTAGAATTTCAGAGTATCATGGTCTAGTGTTAAACGGTTCGAAGTCTCAGATGTTGTTATTTGGCAGGGATCGTGAGTATCTGCTGAATAGTGATGCAATCAGAATATTTGTTGATGGTGTTGAACTTATTTCATCTGATTGTTGCAAGAATTTAGGAGTGTATGTCGATGTGCGTCTCAGATTTGATACACATGTTTCATATTTGTTACAAAAAACTTACAGCAAGCTTCGTGCACTGTATATTCAAAAGGATATCCTTTCTTCTGACGTCAGGCTGAGGTTGTGTGATTCGCTTTTCTTGCCTGCTTTTGGTTACTGTGATGTTCTGTACTGGCCTGCTTTGGTAAGTACCGAGACATATAGCTTACAGAAGTTGCAAAATGCATGTGTAAAATTTTGTTTTGGTATGGGTAAATACGATCATATTACCCCACTGTTCCAGCAGTCGGGATGGTGGACCCTGGATCGGAGGTACCTACTTCGCACAGCTACATTAATGTATAAAACCATTTTCACTGGCCAGCCCGGCTATTTACTTGGCAAATTTGAACGCGATGTATCGAGACATAACAGAAATACTCGACACGGTGAACGGTTTGTTTTACCAAGGCATAGAACGGCTTTGTATCAGAGGTCCTTTACATATAATTCCACAAAACTATATAATTCATTGCCACTACATATTATCAGTTGTTCATCATTGAATACCTTGAAACGTAGGATAAAGTTGTTTCTGAGTGAGAGATACTAAGAAACTGATTTATATTTTTTTGTTTTTTTCTTTAGTATGTATGTATGTATGTATGTGCCTGTACATGTATATGTATATGTATGTGCATGTGGGTGTATATACATGTAGATGTTCCTTAAATATATTTGTAGTATTTTCTTTCTTTTTTTCATTATTTTTTTGTAGATTTTTTCTGTAGCAGCCGCGGCGATTAGATGAGTAGCACTGCTAGATCTCGCCGCCATTTTACCTATAATGTAATTAGATTTTCTTCTCTAAATAAAGGCACTTTATATTGTGTTGTATTGTATTATTATGAAATGCACTATTAGGCTGAGTTGAATTGTTAAATTGCCGATGTGAAGATCTTTGGATAGATGTCGACGCTATATCTGTGTTGTCTTGCTTTGCTGGTCTGACATTTGGGAAATACAGGTTTTCCTCTTGTTCTTTTTTATTGTAGCCCTTCTGTATTATTCTCTTCTTATTAACATTACTTGATAAAGCCTCCTGATAAGACCTTTTTATTGAATTATTTTCAAAATATTAAGTCCTTTATTCTCCTCTTAATTTCTGGGAAATCATTACTCTTAATGAAATATTCTCCTCTTTGTTTGTATGTTCTTTTACACGCCTCGTGCGTTGGCGTCATAGAATGTAATGTTTTCGAGAGCCATACGTTCCTTATAATTTTTTGTCTACTGTACTCTGGACAATACTTGTCTTATGTTCTTCCTTACAATTGAGTTGTACATGAGAAATTATCTGCACCTTCTTCTAGATGTTTCTCCTCTCCGCAATTAAAGCATTTTTCTTTACCTTTACAATTATTTTTTGTACGTCCATAGCAGAGGCAACGATAACATTGAGTAACCGGCGGAAAATATACCATAACTGGCCGTTCTTGTCTATAAAAGTGAATCGATTTTGGCAACATGATTCCCTTGAAAGTAAAAAAGCACCGTCCCGATTGGTTCATATGTGGTCACGTTATTATTAATACTTTTTCTATTTAACCTTTTAATGTTAAGAATCTCGATCCCCCCAATTAGCCTGACAGCATTTCAAGAGTTCCTCTTCTTTAATATCAGAGTCAGTTTGCCTCACTATTCCTTCACAAGTCACAAAATTGCAGGGTATGAAAATTTTATACCCCTTATCTAATAATACCTTATTTTTAGCAAAATTATTGGCCGATTCGAAATTTCACCTAAGTATTGGTTTGTTCTACCTTCAAAATTGTAAAATGTGCTCTAGAGCATTTCAAAGTTTGATTTTGAAATATTTTAATAATATGACTATTGTTAAGTAATTGAGATGTCATTTTTATGCTACTGAGTTACGAAAATTATGTTAATAAAGTGTTTTCTTGTTTAAAATTCACGAATTTCAAGAAAATCGATTAAAACCAAATGGAGATAGACCAATGTATTTGAAAAAAAAAATTGTTTTCTGATATAGCACAAAAAGCTTGCTATAAGTGGATATAGCATAAAATAATATTATCTCAAAATAACCTTTATTTCAAATAATAAATGTTTGAGTTTTAACAAAACACACCCAACAACGGTAGGTATATTATTTCTTAATGAACTAATAGGACCCTTAGTAATAACGAAAAGTAATGAAAATCTTAAAATTCTAAAAACTATAACAATAATAATATAGGTACCTGTAGTAATAGTATATTATGATATAAGTGTATAAGAGGGCCTTTAAAGCACGCGCGACATAATTTCAAAACACGACGCGTAGCGGAGTGTTTTGTAAGTCGCAAGGGCTTTAAAGGCCTCTTATACACGTATAACATACGCTATTTTTTATTACGAATGCATCATAATCTAAAAATTTTTTTAAATATTAAACTTAAGGGATATATTGACGAATATATTAATTTGTCACATTTGACATGATCAAATGTTTCTATAGCAACCTTTAAAAAAGTAGGTGCATCATTTTAAGCACGCTGCAGCGTGCGATAATCGTTGATTATGATGCGTGCGTAATAATAGTATATTATGATATAAGTGTATAAGAGGGCCTTTAAAGCACGCGCGACATATTTCAAAACACGACGCGCAGCGGAGTGTTTTGTAAGTCGCAAGGGCTTTAAATGCTTTTTATACACGTATATCATACGCTATTTTTTATTACGAATGCATCATAATCTCAAAAATGTTTTAAATATTAAACTTAAGGGATATATTGACGAATATATTAATCTGTCACATTTGACATGATCAAATGTTTCTATAGCAACCTTTAAAAAAGTAGGCACATCATAAACATCATTTTAAGCACTCTGCAGCGTGCGATAATCGTTGATTATGATGCATGCGTAATAAAAAAAATAATATTACCATAACACAAAATATTTATCAGATCTTTACAAAGTTAGTTATACCTGGTAATTACTGTTTCCAGGAGTTTGAGAAAATGATAGCATTACAAATCAACGAACGTGCCAAAAAAATAGCTATCTGAATAAAAGAAAACAAGTTTTTTGGTTTTTTTATTCATTATTTTTAGATTTCTTTTTATGAACGATTTTTTTTTAAACCCGTCTTTATAATACTCTCTGTCATATTCCTCCATGCTATTTAACATTCGCAATGTCTTTTTTACACTACACCTCAAATTACTGATAGTAACTTCTTCATGAATATATTAGTTTTTTCATAAATGATATGTTTTACTTTAGTAGATATAAGGGATATGATTATACATTAGATTAAATGGTTTTGGAGCAAAATTCCGGTAACACGAAGTGTTCATTTGCAGTATACGGAATTTTTGTTTTCCTGGTTGTAATTTTAACAATATCCGCGTAACTGATAGCGGGCTGTGAATTTCTACATGCCTTATATGTTTTTCTATTACACTATGGGCACAATCTACTTCTTGAACAGAACTGTGACCTGGCTCACAAAATTTTTGTTCTCTTTTGGCCACATTAAGACTTAAAAAGTGAAAGTTTTGCAAAGCAAATGACATTATACAATTTTTATTTTGCGGAATACAGCTATCTGACCACAATATATTTTTTGTTAGTCCCTCAATATTGTTAACAATTTCTTTCAAAACTCTAATTATTAAAGCATTAGCAAGTTCAACCCCACCATGGCCTGTCATGCTCTCATTTCACAAGCAACAATAAATGGTTTTGATTACAGTAAGCTGTTAAGTTATAAGAATTGAGTTTTTGTTTGTAAAAATGAGACGAGACATTTGATTTAGGCAAGGAAAATACGTTTTGGAGGTCAAAAGAAACAACTGCAAATGATCTATTAGTAATTTTGCGATCATTATCTCTTTCTCTATCTCTTATTTGTATGCTTTTCGTAAGCCAGGACAGCTTCATCAGAGGGGTTAGATTGTAGCCTGAATACGGTATATTTATCGCAAACGTCTTTTTTCGGCCTGTGAAAGGCAATGTTAAATTAATAGTTAAACATCTTGGAAAGTAAATTAAATTTAACTGGATTTTCTACTTTTAAACTATAGAGGAAATACATTTTGGATAAACTTAAGTTACTCTCAACATATAATTTTTGCAAATTAGCCCTAAAATAATGAGAAGCAACTAACGGAAAGGACTTAATATGGGCTCTTACTTCATCTTTTTGTTGCTCAGATGAAACTCTTTTTTGATTTTAACCTTTAAGAAAATGAAAATAAAAGAAATAAAAAAAGTAAAATAATTTTAATCCACTGAAGCTACCCTGGTAAGAAATATTAAAAATAAATTCTGATATCCCATATTTTTACTTAAACCAGATTTCCACACCTGCAGAAATGTTTTATTAATTAGGTATATTAGTGTAAAACAAAAAATAATTTAGTTTTAATATTCATTTATTAGGTACATTTGAATTTTTCAGTATTTTAAATGGAAATCGGCATTTGATAATTTGAGGTTAAGTTTAACCTTCTAATTTGTCCTCGGTTTTATGCAATTATCTTTACAAAAACTCAATTTTGGCAAAAGATAAGATACACTAAAGTATTTGGAGTGAGTTCCGGTGGAGGTGAACTAACGTTGCTGCAATCATTCATATTAATCTAATAAGTATACAATACACAGAATTTTCCTAGATGAATGAGAGCCGGCAAAGCCACAAAACTCTGCCACAATACCGTATTGAAAAGTTGAAGTTTTCTACGACACAAATATAATTCACGTCTCCTATTGGTCAAAATGGAGATAGGACAATATTACGTTCATTGCTTTAAATAATGATATGGAGATAGCTCAAACCCAAAAATATAATGGGCATAGTACAAAACAATACATTAATTAGCTTAAAAATTACCCTGAAATATCATCATGGCAGATAGAACAAACCAATAACCATAGCTAATGCACAAAAACCGCAGATAGACTAAGTTTTTTCGGTTAATAGTTGCAATATCGAAGTAATACAAGTGGAGATAGAAGAAAAATGTCAAGATGTTTACGTAAATCCCCAAAACCTCAATTTGTGATAAAATTGGAGGTAGAACAAACCAATACTCAGGTGACGATTCATAAATTCAATAAAGATTCTGTTTAAAACTTTATTGTTATTTTTTTTAACATTAGTCAAATTCAAATTAAAAATATCTATAGCAATTTTCACGTTATTAAATTTCCCAATATTAAATCCAACAGTATCGGTCGATTCTAAATATACCACGAACGCGCCATAGTCGTTCATTGAATAAAAAACTGGTTTTTTGAAATCTATGGAATTTGATTTCGTTGCCTCTTTTACTTCTTCAATATGCCTTACCATCTCAACATTAATTTTTTGTAACTTATTATTAACATAAGGGGGGCGCCCCCCCTGTATTACTCATTATTGGAGAAATTCAAATACAATTCGATTTGCAAAAAAGGAAAATCCAAGGAGACAAAGAATCAATCAAAATAATAGCTAAATCACTTAAGCCAAAATCAATGCTCAACTTACCACACTAGACGCAGACAGTGAACAGCGTTAATCGAAAAAAAGGGGCCTTTAAACTGCTCCAATCGCCGAGCTCGCCAAAATACACAGAATTCGTTGCTGCCACTACCACGGTATTAACAGCACTGTGCAGCTAACCAGTCGCACTATATGAAATGCGGAAATAAAGCTGCTAACAAGGCGAAAAAAAAAACAGGAATATTGTTGGTGATTTTACGGGTAACCCAGTGAAATAATCTGACGCCAGCTTAAAAAATAATCAATTCAAAGAGTTTTGTTTTCCTATGGCTGAAAAGGTAACAAAAAGTCTAAGATCACCAGGGTATGTGAGGCATTTCAATACCGGACTCTTTTTATATAGCTCCTACGAATTTAGCTCAGTTAAAAAAACATTTCATACAATTGAAATCCATACCTCAGCGGGGATCAGCGAGATGTTTGTTGAGTGCGTTCCTAGTTCAACTGTAAGAACTCTGGCTGAAGCAGCCAGCTGTTTCTAAAAATTAGTAGTGCTGCTTTCCCAACTGTTTTTAAAAATCAGTAGTGATAGGTGATGCCTCTTTATAAGGATGGCGACGAACAGAATCCATGGTATTTTCGTCTATTTTTTTTTACTCCTAACCTTATCTAAAGTAAAATAAATATTGGTCGTGAGGAACGTTACTTTTATCGATTTAAACAAGATTGTGCAGGCATTTCCATATGAGTAATCTACACTATTTCTTCTACAACCACCTATGAAAATGGCATAGAAAGCGTTTTAGATTCTTAGAAAACGATTAACATCACACACTTGTTGATTCAACTTCTGAACACTAGTATTGAAAAGTATTCATCTGTCAAATCAAAGCGTGAAATCGAATATGGTCTCAAAATGACACCATCTGCCATTTTTTGAAATAGCTGCTGAAACCTGCAACAACAACAACAAACCTGCTGAAAATACTTTTCAACAGGCTTGTAATATAATTCACTTTCTTGCCACTGTCTTTTTTTCATTTTCATAAGTGGTGAGAGTAAAAAATATTTCGCATAATATATAAAATCCGAGTTTAAGACGTAATGATTTACCGTTGACCGTTTAGCAAATCTGACAAAACCAAGAAACGGTCACAAACAACAATTTAATGACACGAGCACTAATACACATTCTCCCTAAGTCGTAAAACATGCACTTGAGTGGCTTTACGGATTTCGGAGTGTTACGATGGCGGCTATTTCAACATATCATCATCAAGTGACCGTTGTGAAGGACGGAAGGAAATACGAGAAATTCTGACTGCTTCAGAATACAAACTTCCTAATTTGTTCTTTTGGGTTAGCGAATGTGTGTTAAAGGATTGTTAAATATGTGCTCGTCGTAACATAAATCCCTACTTAATTATTTTGCAAAGCTTTAGTTTTAGTTAAACATGTAATTAAGTTGAGTTGAGCGTAGCAAGTATGTATGTAATTTAAACGAATTGAGCTTTCGTAGTAGTATGTATAAAATAATTTTGTTTACATTTTATATATATGTATTCAAAATCGTTTGATAAAATAGTTGTAATGAAGCTTACAATTTTTTCAATTTAATAAAATAGAGATTTTAAAGTTATTTCTTGTTATCGGAGTCCAACTATAACAGTCTTTTTCTTCGTGCTAAATATTCTATTATTTTAGTTAAATCAGCATTCAATTTTTTCACGCATAACCTCCGCTCGCTCCGGGGCTCAACAAACGGAAACTAGCCAAGTGCTAACCCAAGCCATTCCTAAGACATACCCAAAATCAAGAAAAAAAAACTGTTAACTGTAACCCGAGTCGACGATGGCCCCCAGTCCAGCCTCCATCAAATAATAAGCCTTGCCAATACCGCGCCAACATATATGCGTAAGCAACGTTTCAAGTTAAATATATGCATCGAAAGAAGACAATAGCACATTACTCTATGTTTGTCATACGGTGGCATGGCGGATGAGTGTGGAAAATGCAGTCAAAAGATTAAAAGGAATGACCTTAGCATAATATGTGATGGATTGTGCAAAATAACGTATCACTCAGATTGCATAGGTATTAATAAGCAAAACTTGGAAATAATAAAATCTATATCTGGTCTGAAATGGTTTTGTCGTTGCTGAGGAGAAGTTTCCTGTCTAGCTCAGAGTCTTAAAAGAGACTTTGAAAAATTTAAAAACAGCGTGAGTTCTGAACTGAAAAAAATTGCCAGAGCGGATACTTCGGAGATCGGATTGCATAAGTCGAAGGAAGGGTTACCCCGAACATATGCGGAAATTATTAAAGAGCCTAAGGGTGAAGTTCTGTTAATAAAACCTTAAATAAAACAGGATAATAAGAAAACAAAGGATGCGATTAAAAATGCTGTTGATCCTAGTGAGCTCGGTGTCGGAATAACTCAAATCAGGGAAGTGAAGGATGGTGGTATATTGATGCGATGCAATACTAAAGAGGACATAAATAAACTAAAAAATTATGTTGATAAAAAATTAAAAAACAAATATGACATAAAAACGCCAGATACCATATTTCCAAAAATAAAAATAGTGGACATAGAGGAAAATCTCAGCAATGAAGATCTGATAGCTTGCATATTGAAACAAAACAAATTAGTATTGCAGGAAAATTCTCGCTTTGAGGTAAAGGCATTAAAAAAAATGAGAAATATCTTTATGGCAATTGTCGAGTGTGATCCAGAAATATATTGGAGTATAATAGAAACAAACAAAAAACTGTGTATTGTGTTTTCACTTTGCCGTGTCTTTGAATATGTGTCTGTGTTTCGATGTTTTCAATGTAGTAAATATGGTCATAGTGCTAGTGTATGTCAAGAAGAAGTGAAGTGTTTAAAGGGTGGTGGTATTGATCATATGGTCAATGATTGCGTAAGTCCTAAATTTAATTGTATTAACTGTGTTGAGGCCAATGCATCACAAAATACGACCTATGATACCGGTCATTCCACATTTGACATTGAGTGTCCGATTTACGAGCACAGGCGGGAGATTGAGAGAAAGAAAACAAACTATACTGTTGAAAAATAGCAATTAGTTAACATAGAACTAAATAGCGATGCTAATAACTTTAAAAATGTGTGCAATATTTCACCTCAGTCTCCTTCTTGCCTTAAACTTCTCCACCAAAATGTACAAAGTATAAAAAATAAAATTGATAACGTAGAGTTTGTCTTAGAGTCCAAGAAGATAGATGTAGCATGTATAACTGAACATTGGTTAAACAACATGGAGGTAGGGCTTTATCAAATAGGAAATTATAACGTGGGAAGTTTCCATTGCAGAAAATTTACTAGGGGAGGGGTGTCATGATTTGATATAAAAATGCGCTCAATATATCAGTCAGGAGTGTAGACAGGATAGATCAGTATAGTTATGATAGTATTTTTAAGATGTGTGCTGTTAGTCTTAGCTACAAGAAATCAAATATTTGTGTGATCTGTCTATACAGAGCTCCTAATACAGGCATAGGTGTCTTCCTCAACAAATTAAACAATTTTCTCTCTGATGTGTGCTCGTTTGTGAAGGGCCAAGTTATTCTTTGTGGTGACTTTAATATTGACTATTTAGAGCCTTCGAATATTGTGCGCGAGTTAAGAGATATTCTTCTTTCGCATAGTTTGTGTAATGTTGTATTAGAGCCAACGCGTGTCACGCCTAACTCAGCGACATTGATAGACTATGTATGTGTCAACAGTGGTGAGTTGGGTGATGTGCAGTGTTCTGTTTGGGAGGGATGCCTGTCGGATCACTCGGCTCAAACTATAGAGATTCCTTTTGAAACCAATATGAATAATGCGATTCAAAAAAGATTTTTCACTGACAGGAATATTGGTCAATTCAAAGCATATTTGAGCGGGGAGACCTGGCAGGATGTCTTTCAGGCTGAGGGTGTGGATGAGGGTTTCAGTGAGTTTTCTAATTATTTGCAGTACTATTTCAGTATATGTTTTCCGTTACAAAAAATTGATAAGAAGCGACAGAGTGATCATGGACTGAAACCCTGGTTAACGGCAGGTATAAGGAAGTCATCCCAAACTCTCAAGGTTCTGTTTAGAAAAAAAAAATGGAGAGCAAGTCTGATCTTGACGATGCTTATTATAGATCGTATAAAAAAATTTACAGATATGTTCTAAAAAAACCAAACAAATGCATAATGATGAGTTTTTTCTTCAATCTGATAATAAATCTAAGCAGCTTGGAAAATTATAAATAATGATATTAAGAATAGTAAGAAGGAAAGAAGGGGGATCTGTGCAGTACGAGGTGACAATGACGTCATATTGACAGACAAAAATGATATCGCCACTTGTTTTAATCAATACTTTGTTAATCTTCCTGTGAGTCTTTTGGGGAACTATGTAGTCGTTGACGGGCCACAAATCAAGAACCGAACTCCTAATTCCATGATGCTTCGACTTGTAAATGAATATGAAATTGGAGAAACAATTGGAAAAACAGAAAAATCTAGTTCTGCAGGAATGGATAATATACCTTCTATAGTTTTAAAAAAATCTGCTGATTTTTTATTGTATCCATTGACATTTTTAATCAATAACTCTCTGGCCATTGGGATTTTTCTCGACTCTCTGAAGGTTGCCAAGGTCGTTGCTCTATACAAAAAGGCGGATCCACGGGATGTTCAGAATTACAGACCGATAGCTCTCTTGCCAACATTGTCGAAGATCCTAGAGCGTGTTGTATATAATCAAATTATATCTTTTCTTGAAAGGTTTAATATACTGAAGCCTTCGCAGCATGGTTTTCGTCGCGGCTACTCTACACATTCCGCTGTTAGCTTTTTCTTAAATAATATATATGAACATTTAAATAATAAAAACAGGTGCATTGGACTGTTCATGGATCTCTCCAAGGCCTTTGATCTGGTGGATCATGCTATACTGCTGAGTAAACTTTTTGACAGTGGGTTGAGGGGTAAAATTCACGATTGGTTGAGATCGTATCTTTCTCACCGTCAGCAGTTTGTAGATATTGATGGTACAAGATCAAGTAAGCTGAACGTTACTTGCGGGGTACCTCAGGGGTCCATTTTGGGTCCCCTATTGTTTCTTTTGTTTGTGAATGACTTGCCAGACATCTGTGACGGCGATAACATAACCATGTTTGCAGAGGATACTAGTTGTTTGGTTGCAGATAATTCATCGGAAGGCACGCTTAAGGTGGCTCAGGGTATGCTGGATAAGTTCCATAAATGGTTTAATGCGAATAAGCTGTGTTTGAATATTTCAAAAACAAACTTCGTGAGTTTTGCACTCCGGTCTAGGTCCACTAAAGAATCATATCTGTTAAGGATTAATAGTAAATCAATACAACAAGTCAGTTCCGTTAAATTTTTGGGTGTTCACCTCGATGATGGGCTTAGCTGGAGTGTTCATATTGATGAACTATGTAAAAAATTGGCCATAACATCCTATGCTTTGTTTAGACTAAGACAAATAACTTCCAAAAAAGTTTTCTTATTATTATGCTCAATTTTATAGCCGTCTGAAGTACGGATTAATTTTTTGGGGTGGTTGTTCCTTTCTGGAACGAGCATTTAAAATTCAAAAGCGAGCAATTCGCACAATTGCTGGGGAGAGGAGACTGGCCTCGTGCAAGCCCCTTTTTCGGAGGTACGGGATTCTGCCACTACCTTCATTATATATATTTGAAGTCCTTCTCTTTGTGAGAAAAAATATAAGAAAATTTCAACAAAATTCGTTTTTTCATGACTATGATACTCGTGGTTGCCAGGATCTCGTATATCCAATACATTCTTTTAAGTTAGTGGAAAATAATATATATTATAGGGGTATCAAATTATATAATAAACTTCCAAACAGATTTAAAAATATTACGAATGAAAATTCGTTTAGAAATAGTATTCACGACTTGTTAGTGGCTCGGTCGTTTTATAGTTTGGAAGAATATTATGATTACTGATGTTTTTTTTCTTTCGTGTCTAGGTATGCTTGTAGTAGTGACTGAACAGTCACTGCATGTTTTGACTTAATCCATATATGTAATTGTGTCTGAGGGATTTAATAAACATTTCATTTCATTTCATTTCATTGCAACAATGCATCCGGCGTTTTCTTAATACGGCGACTATCAGTGGGTCGCGATGCATTCTACTCCTAGCTTCGATAAGCCAGATCTCCAAATGCTTCTCGGTTCACATACGTTCAAATGCTGAAGCCTAGAGGTTAAGTTCCGAGCGCTTTACCGTCGAAAAAGCAGTTGCGTTGATTAAATATGCATTCACGTGACGTTCGTACTTCTATAGTTTGTTGAAAACATGAATTTATTTTTTTGATTTGGATAGATAGACACCAACAAAAAGAGAATGGACTTTGAAAAATGCTGGAATATTATGATACCCAAAAGTTTTGAGTCAAAAAGAAAACGTGTACGCGCATTGATAATATTGGAGATATTGAAACGTGTTAGCTTTGACTATTGTTTTTGGATCAAATGTATCAAGAAATGAAGAATAGGTTCAAGAATTTCCGCAACATAGACTTTCTCGAATTGTGTCCAAAGAAATATATTTTTCGGAAACATTTAAAATCTTTGATTCGTTATTAAAAACAATATTTTGATACGGTTTTGTTACGTTCGGAACGTACAGGTTCAAAAAAATACTGCCAGTTATGACCATTTTTGAAAAAAAAAATGCACTGGACAAACCATATTCAGAGGAAGTGGAATTGTATGAGTTGGTTTTGACAATTCCAGCTACTAGTGCTTCCGTAGAACGTAATTTTTCAACGCTAAAGCAGGTAAATACTTATTTGCGAAATTCTTTAGGACAAGGCCGCCACTCTCATGTGTCTCTTTTAGCAATCGAAAACAATCTTGTTAAGGAAATATTGCAGCATTCACATTTCTACACGAAGTTATAGACGAATTTTCTAAAAAATGAGAGAAGAAACCAATTACACTATAAATAGGCGAGTTTTTATAAATTGCTTCCCTTCTTTCAAAATCCATCGCACGCCACTGCTATTTAACTTTAAAAATCACTAACTTACAATTTTGACAGATCTATCGTAGATTTGACTTTAGTACTTTTTAGGCGGGTATACTACGTCCCTGTGGACTGCAGTAGCTGAGAGACAAAAGCTTGCCAGACTGGCCCAAACTAACAACAGCAGTTTTAAGGTCGGTATTAAAAGTGATTTTAGGAGCGAATTTCTAAATGCATCAGCATGGCCTGAACACATAATAATAAAAAACTATACTTATTTCCGATCAAATCAACCCCAAAAGTACCTGACTAAAGATCAGGAAGTAAAAAAAATAACTACTGATTCTACTAATGACGACTCTGTAACTGATGACAGATTGTGTCTCTTACATATTAATATACAAAGTCTTAGTAATAAGGTTTATATTTTAGAACTATTATTAAGTAAAAAAAAAATATATATTTTTGACAATGTGCGAACATTGGCTCTCTAGCGGAAAGAAGGACGTGTGTAACATTAAGGGATACACAAAAATTAGCTGTTCTGCGATTTTTGTTAGAGACACGGTTAGTGAGTGTATAGAACTTTCTCACGTAGTGTCACATTCAAAGGAAGTACATCTTGAAAGTTCAGCTGTTGTCTACAAAAAAGATACGTGTTTGCTGAATATTTATAGGGCGCCGTCAGACAATATAAATATATTTTTTGACAAAATAAGCTATATTTTAAAAACTATTTACACCAAATATAAACATTATCTTATAACCGACTTTAATATTGATAAGACGCATGGCATTAGTCACAAGATTCTTACCGACATTCCAAATTCATTCAACTTAACATCCCTTGTGAATACACCAACAAGAGAGGCCAATGTGGGGAATAACCGTAGTTGCACTAGCATAGATTACTTAATTATTGTAAACAATGAATTAGCGAATCTAAATTTTGAAAACTTCGATCATGGTTTATCTGACCATTTTTCGCAATTACTCTATTTTAACGTTGCAAATAGTGTCTGTCTAAACATGGTTTAAGATATGCTATTATTATGGCGAAACATATAGAGTTCTTCTTCAACTCTTATATAATAAACCCTGTAGATCGGTATCACAACGTAAATGAAAATTCTCACCTTAAATAAATTTTCTTCTAATGTTTGCTTATTAACTTTAGTTTAAAAAAACATCACACAACTAAGAATATCTAAATCATTATTGCTCAACGAAGTAAATGCAAATACGTGTATTTATACTACAAAAAATTGTGTATTAATTCATATGGATTTAACCAAGCATAAGCTGAGATATTCCAATAATTAAATTTTCCTCTATTTTTCGAGGTGATCCTTTCACGCAAAACAAAGCAATAAAAATGCCTCAAGGTCTGGAAGCAGCGAACACCTTTTCAATAATTTAAAGTAAGTGCTATTTACGGAAACTTTATAATTCGTAAATCGTATTGCATTTAGAATAAATCTACATCCGCTCTAGAATACAAAAACACGTTTATCTGTTAAATAATGGGGTACATGAATGTTGGTAAGTCCTATGCTATGAAAGATTGAATGATACAAAATTTATATCAGGTTGAGGTTTAATAATTAATGCTTTAGAGGTGAGATTAAGCAGTGTTGCCAAAAATATCCAAATCTTCTGCAGTAAACTGTAGTGAAGATATCCGGATTCCTATTGACGCAGACCATTGTAGATCAGGAGAGTGTCCGATGGCTAAAACACGGCTATTTGGCTATTTGCATATTCACACTCATTACATTCAAAATATATAGATATCCACTAATCTGAAAAGGTGGATATTTGAAACCTAATAACTGGTTGATGTGGATTACAAAATCTGAAAATAAAATTTCCTAAGTGTAAAATTGGCGACATTCGCAAAGAGAAAAAAAATTTATTTTATTTAATATTGCGATAGAATTATCGTTACTGCCACTCACAATCTCATAAAAATAATGCGGAAAATTTTAAGGATCAAAAACTGTATTAAAACTTTGCTATGATTGGTTACAAAACCAAGAACTATTTAACCATATCCATTATAGAAATCATTATCGCCTACAAACTGAAAGAGGTAAGTACCAATATTTGTACAACGAAGAAGAGGAAAAATGACCTTTTGTAGATGTGTGGCAAATAGGCCAGCCAAATTAGGGTCTATTAAAGGGGTCACTTGGAAAAAAATGTTGGAAAGCTAATTATTGTTTTGATCGGTTCATTTGACGTCCAATAGATGTATCCAAGATTTGCACGGTCCATCGACGGCCGCTCGAGTCAGGACGCTCGAAAAAACGCGAAAATTTCGGACTCTTTTCAGCTTTTCGCCTATAGCTCCAAAGAGAGCATTCAATTCTGCGTCGAACGAGTACCCCATTCATTCAATTCAGTCCGGTAGTATGCCTGAAATCGATGATGGAAAACAGGGATTTTTACCAACTTTGCTGAAAACGCATTATAGTGACTTTCAATAAACACACGGAAACGACCATTTTAAATGAAAAAAAACGTATAGAATGATAATTATAGAGCATCTGAAACGCCACTGACCCGGGTACACCCATTTGCACCCAAAAGACAGCAACTTTGTTGGACGTGATCGTAACAATAATGATAATAAATATTATTACTGTCGGCTCAGACCCTGTTTAATTGACGTTGTGTAGTAGTAGGTTCCTAAAGTAGAAGTCTTGTCTTCCTCGGTACCAGATAATACTAGTAATAAAACAATGATAGACCATTTAATACATTTATTTTCTTTAATAGAAAGGAAAATGTCGATATTTGAGACTTATAAAATTTCAATAAACCATTATCATATAAACCAATGTATAATTAGTTAATTACATTTTATTTTGCATTACAT
>MU184052.1:22153-41060 GCA_016904865.1 Pissodes strobi | reverse complement strand
AGAACTTTCCTTTGTTAATTCGCATACCTAGGGTCGGTCTGTTTCACATCAAACTGTGTGTTCAACGTGTATCTTCAGTTTTAAATTTGGTCAAGTACATACCGAGGTAATTAAAACTTTCCGAAACTTGTCATTTGCTGTTCAGTGCCCTTGCGTTCCAACTCTACATAACTGAAGAAGTGGCATTCTGAATTAAATTAGTATATATGAAGCATTCTTCTTACGCCACAATCATGAAATATTTTTACACACGCGCTTTGAAGTCAAGGACCCATAGTCACCCACATTTGGTCCACGACCCTCCAAGAAAACTGATTCGTGATTGTTTGGCATTTTGTCAGGGACCATGGTATCATCTTCTCCGCAACCTAGGATAGAAAAAAGAAAAATCATTAATAAGAGTATACTCAATATTGTAGAATTGGGCATTACTGAGTGATGGGCATTACACGAAGGGTACAGCAATTTTATATACCTGACTGATTCAGATCCTCAGTCAATAATTATACGTCATCTTCGTTAAGGACGACAGGCGCGTTGGAGCATGAGTGTCCCCTGTATTCAAAGCAGATTGCCCGGATTGCCGAACATTTCATTCCTGCTTTTCGGCAACTGCAGCGACCGCGGCATCCTGTAGAGTACTTGTAGGACACGCTGTTGAGTATTTCTGGAGGTGTTGGCCATGGTAAGTATGGCTAGTAAGCCATACTTTGTTTTTTTTCATCCTCACTGCAGAGGATCTTTGGCATGTCCCAACCACAACTGGACCTGGTGGTATGTCCAAATGGCATATTGTCGAGCGATAGCTTGGGTGGGGGGAGAAGATGCTAGTTTCATGTTAGTTTTGGCTACGGCTTTGGTAAATAAGTCGTACCATATGACGTCCAATGAGGTGTGTCTTCGAAGCTCATCATAAATGGCTATAAGGGATTCTTGCCTAGCAGAGGCTATCTCATCGACACAAGCATTGTTGTTTTTGAAGATGAGCGCAGCGTCGTGGAATTCCATGTTCCTCTCCAAAGTTTTTACAAACTTAATTTTCCCTGAAGATATGATGACGTCGTGTCACACCGACTGAGGGCATGCAGGAGCAGGGTGTTTGGTTTTGAAGTATCCGAGTACTAGAAGTATCTGGGGGAGTATAAAGTGTTTCCCTTGAATCCCGCACAGGCTTTATTAGTGAAACTGTTGGGGTGGAAGGTGCTGGCTGGGAGTAGGACCAAGAGGTCAGTGTCCTCTCCAACAAATATCACAGATGGATAATTCAGTGATAAGTCAATAGCAGTAGTATTAATGGATCTGTCAGCATCCTCTGCTACTTTTACAATAATCCCTTCATCATCCATCTATCTATGGAGCATGCTAATTAGACGTTTCTTGTTACTGTCGTCGAAACAGACCTCTACTGCAAATAAACTGTTCATCCGCAGATCGAGATCTTATATCTGTCATCAACGAAATACAATATAACCCGTTCCACAATGTAACAAAATACTGCAAATGAGAGAAAACGGCCCAATACTCAAATTCACTCGTTAGATTGTAACAGCACAGCCTACTATAATAGTAATGGTGGTGTGGTGTAGCGTGGTAAGAGCCCTTGGCTTGACGTTTAGTCATGCAGTGGCAAGGCTGTCTCTTATATCTTATCAAACTCACCACGTCTCCAGCAGCGGTGTCAGGTTTAGTTAGGTGGACTCGGCAATTTGAAACAGTTGCAAAGTGTTTAAGGGTGCATTATGTGTGTTTTGTATTTTTCAATAGCTCTGAAAAAAACTGGCACTAGACGAAAAACCTTCCATAGTCAAGCACAGGATATTATGTATAACATTTCCAAATTATTATTGATTATGTATTTTTTCATTTAGGCTGACGATTGAAAAGTCCCTATAATCTGTTTTTCAGCAAAGTTGGTAAAAATCACCGTTTTTTGACCATCGATTTCGAACTGAACTGAATGAATGGTATACTCATTCGACGAATTTAATGCCCTCTAATATTTGTAAGAATCGAATATTCGCTTGAATGCATTTGGAGCTATATTCGAAAAACTGAAAAAAGTCCGAAATTTTCGCGTTTTTTTGGACTTCCTGACTCGAGCGGCGCGGCGGTCGAGGGACCGTGCAAACCTAGAATACATCCATTTAACGTCATTTAAACCGATTGAACTGATAATTAACTTTACAACGCTTTTTTCCAAGTGACCTCCTAATTTGATTGGCCTAAAAGAAAATTCCGTCTTCCTTTGCTGGATTCATTTAGTATTCTATACGTACTTGCTGTGATGATTATTCTATTTTTGGCATCTTTCGCAAACACTGCCTTCTTCATGGTTATCATTTCTGTGATTGTAAAAGATTTTGCATAACCAAGACCCTTTATGGCCTAACTTGGCGAATGAAACATTAAGATCTTCTGGCACTATTTTTCTATATAATTCATTGGATGCTTTAAAATCTTTGTGGGTTTCTTTGAAATTGTATAGATAGATCTGAAGGCTTATTCGGGGCATATTCACGCTGATATTGTGATAATATGGGGTTGAACAAATTCACGTATCGGATGATAGGCTTCTTGTTTAAGGGCACTATCTTTAGTTAGTGTTCTGGCGCTATTGATGACTAATTCGTAGTATGCATATTTTTTTAAAACAGGATTATTACTAACACCATATTCCAAAGTTACCAAAACAAAATGTTTTGCATGTTTGAATTTCAACTTCATTTTTTTAAGAAACATTTAAAAGTACATTTTTGTAAACTGCTTTTTACGGCTGTATGTCTGTTTTGTTTTCCTTTTTGATAAAGACTTAACGCTGAGTCTGAGTGTCAGCCTTCTCATTGAGCATGCATTTTTTTATCTACACATGCTTTTGCTTAAATAGTGGCAGTATCTGACATGCAATTATGACTGCATAAAAATTTTGTTTATTTTTCAAACACCTACAATTGGTAAGCATGAATGGAGTTATGTAGTATGTATTAGTAATTTTGGATATTCTGTTAATAGTTTATTATTAGTCGGATGTACTAATTAATTAGTAAAATAAAATAGGGCAGTTTTCCATAAGTTGTAAAGTGTTTTATACACATTGCCCATTAAGAAGTTATGTTAAGCTTGTACCAGTTATTAAAACACTTTGTAAAACAAATGAATTTGTGTACCAATGTAAATAAATTTCCTTTACAGGGTGTCCCATAACTTATGGGCCATAGAGCAACTGGAGATACTAGACATCAAACTAGACCGATTAAGTCATATACGTTTTTTTCGAAATGTTACTCGTTCTAGAGGTACAGGGTGCTGAAAGTGAAAGCTTATCTTTGAAAATAGCTTATCATTTGAAAACGGTTCAATGTATTGAATTGAAAGTTGGCATTATTATGTTTTTCTTAGTGATAAATAATAATTTGTAGTAGTTTTTAAGTTTCACACTGGAGGGCGCTAGTTACGTACACTGGGTTTTATAAATTTATGATTTTTTTTCTTACCTGTAATAGTAGGTACATTCAGTGGCGTAACTAAAATGTTTTGGCCCCAACGCAAAATACATACGGAGGCCCCCCTTTCAGTCACAAATCACAAATACTTAATAAAAATTAAACAACCAGCTTTAAATTTTTTATTTATTTTACATATTTAACTTCAAAATATTTATTTTTTATCAAAAAAAGCAAAACTCTAAAATAACTTTAAATTTTAATCAAGTAGTAGTTATTAACGAAGTTGGAAATATTAATGAAATTTTCCTAGTTTAAAGCAACACTCGACATAAACTTATTAAAATCTAAAACGATTTTTTCTCGTTTTACATCCTTCAAATTCATATGCATAATTAAGATCTAATTTGTTGGGAGCTTCACTTTCGACGGAAATTAAAGATACATATTTAAATCGATCTTGCATGCCCTATTTGATTCCTTAAATACTTAGTTTACTAAAAGATTCTTCAGCTGACACATATATAATCGGCATGGTAAAAAATAATAATAGGTCAATGTAAATTTGTTTAAATCAACATTTTTTTTGCAGTCATTTCTTGATTTAACTGTGTTTTTATAAATTGTAAGAGAAATTTTGCAATATGATTTGAGAATATTTTTGTTGATTGTAGCTCTCAAGATTTTGTTGAATTTATGAGATTTTTAGGTTGCAAAAACAAAAAGATACCACTTATCTTATTTAAACCTGTAAATCTAGTTGTTAACTGAGACTTTATAATGTCAATAGCTGATAAAAAAACACCAATTTAATAAAATAAAAATTTTGTGTGTGCTTAAACCACACGATAGAAGTGACGTCAACAGGCGGGGTCATCGTTTGTCAGAATGTTGATCCGTGGCGCACTTACCATAAAAATTTTGAACCCGTACCTCTTGCCGTTCTCCCGAAATTAATTTTTTGTTTTTACTTTCCCCCCCCCCCCCTCCCTTGGTCAAACGGGGTGGGGTACGGGGTCCCGTGTTCGTCCAGAATCTTCTTTTTACCCCGGCTACATCCCCTGAAAATTTCAGCCCTCACCTATACGGGAACCAGCGTTACGTTACGTTACGTGACGGCGTTACGTGACGGCTCGGTCACATTCAACCACCACAAAAAGTGCAGAGCGCGCCTAACGAAGTTTTCACTTCAAAAGTGTTCCCTGGAATCAAAAGGGTGATCTAAAGTGAATTCATCAAATACTTTTTTTAATAACTTGTCGCTTACTCCTAAAATTAGTTGGAATGTACCATTTCAAAGCGGTTGTTCGTGCTTCTTTTAGAACCTCATTATAGCGTTGACGGTAGTTTTCCCACATTGCTTTTTGCCTTAGTAAAACAGAACTAGCTTCGTCCAAAGCAATTGTTTCTTTTTGTAAAGGTTTGAAGGTAAAATTCACTTCTGATAACACATAATGTAACCTAATAGATAAGAATACCAACTCAACTCAAAATCTAGCATATTTTTCTTTATACGCCCAGCTTCTATTCTTTCATCCCTAATTTTATACTTTAAAGCTCAAGATTTTTAAGTTTTTTTTTCACATTTACATCTTAATCGTTTATTAACAAAATGACCTAAATCACTTTCGAGTATTGTGTCTTTACTTGATATTACGGTGTCTGACGATATTTCAGCTTCATAGAACTTTTTAGTTTTAGCACACATAAAATTTAGGTCGCTTGTGCTGATGTCTATGGCTTAGCCACCTGAAGTTGTGTTATACCGATCAAATATTCTGAGTGATCTTCGTCTTAAGAAATATAATTATTGTCCCCAATGTCATCGCGTTTGGACGTAAAAGGTTGCAAAATTGGCTCAGACTGCGATTTCGTCGAACAAAAAACATTTTCGCAATTTTTCTCTAATTTTAATTTTTTCCTTTTAATTGCGGGCGCTTTTATATTTTTTTTGTGGTTACTCATTTTTAAAACGTAGGAAAAATTAGCGTATATCAAATACTAAAACTATAAGATACTGGTAATGTAATGCTCTTGGTAACAGGTGAAAATATGTCAACAAAACGGGATTCCCGGGATGTCAAACCAAAAGACGATGGTGCTCACTGCGAATCAAATCAGGACTAATCCTGACCGGCGACTGACGAGTATCGCGACGCTGATGTTGCAAAACTTTTCATTAGGTGTTAAGTTATGCAGAACTTAATAAAAAAATAATCCATGCTTGACAGAAAGGTGTTCCTAGGTTCAGTTGACAGAAACTTTCAATATTAGGCCCTGGACCAGTGGGCCCCCAAGCCTGGGGGGGCCCAACGCATTGCGCTTACTTGTCTTATGGTAGTTACGCCACTGGGTACATTTCAATCCAGGTTTCTTAATGAAGGGCTATTTCTAGACTAAAAAGGTATTCTTGCTCGACCCTAATATCTCTAACCGTTTTCGAGATATTTCCGTTTAAACATCACAATGGTTAAAAATTCAAAGTAACTAAATTCATACATAATTTTAATTCTCACAACGCAATAAATTAGAAACAATCCAGATAAAACTAGAAGCTCACTTCAGTAAATGTTGAAAGTGGCCACCGTTGACCTCAATAAACTTTATTAAACTTTTAACTAAGTAACGTCTCACTTTTGGGAAAGTGTCTTGCAAGTTTTTAATCATATTAGCTGATTCCTGAATTGTTTGTAAAAGTTCATCATGTGTATTAATCCCATCCTTATAAACTAGTGACTTCATAATATGTCCCCACAAATAAAAATCAAGCGGGTTAATGTCTGGACTACGAGGGGGCCAAGGAATGTCACTATCGCGACCAATCCACCGATGTGGAAAACGTCGATTAAGCTGATTCCGAACTACACGTGTAATTTGAGGCGGTGCCCCCATCTTGCATAAACCACATATTTAGCCTTATGTTTAAAGGTACATCATCTAATAAATTAAACAAGTAATTTTCCAAGAAGTGCAAATATGCATCACCATTAAGTCTTTGTGGAAATTCAAATGGGCCTATCAAGTAATTGTCAATGATACCGCACCAAACATTCACTACAAATTCTTGCTGAAAATGTCTTTCTCTTACCAGGTGTGGATTCTCAAGAACATAATAATGATTATTTCTCCAGTTGAAGATTCCACGTCTCGTGAACGTCGCCTCATCAGTAAATAATATGGTCTTTAGGAATGTCGGGATTTAATTTTTTTTATTTAATAAAAACTGTCAGAATTTCATTCTGGACAGTTAATCATTTTCCAGTAAATTTTGTACAGGCGTAAAATGATATGGGTACTATTTTTCATTGTGGATAATTCGTGATACAGCTGATTTACTTACTGTAGTACCAGCTTCCAAGCGTCTAGTGCTCAAATAGGGATCGTCGGTAACACGAACCAAAATCTCTTCTTCCTGCGCAACCGTAATTGTTTTTGGTCTGCCACCAGGATTCTTATTATGAAAGCTACCCCTTTCGCCTAAATCAGTGTAAATAAGCTGAAAAATTTTTCGATCTGGTTAATTTCTATTTGGGTATAACTCTAAATATCTTCTCGCAGCAGCACGACTATTATAATTTTCTTGAGCATAGACGCAGGACATATCTCTCAATTCCCTGTTAGAGTATTGATAATTCCGCGGCATATTCGGGTAAAATAAACTTAGTACACCAAATAACATAAAACACTTTATAACTTTTGCTAACATACGTTTGACATATTATATTATTCCGTTGCTAGGCAAAAGTCAAATTCAATTGTTTCTGTAGTCCAAAACCAACCTCGTGAGTTAGTGTGTTGCGTATGGTATGCAATAAAGCATTAACAAACAATTATCTTAAACATTTCTTATTTATAGTGTGAGTTAAAAAACGTTGTAAGGCCAACGGTGGCCACTTTCAACATTTACTGAAGTGACCTTCTTGTTTTATCTGCATTGTTTCTAATTTATTGCGTTGTGATAACTAAAATTATGTATGAATTTAGTTATTTTGATTTTTTAAGCATTATGATGTTTAAACGAAAATATCTCGAAAACGGTTGGAGACATTAGGGTCGAGCAAGAATTACCTTTTTTAGCCTAGAAATGGCTCTTCTTTGAGAAACCTGGATTGAAACGTACCCAATATTACAGGTAAGACAAAAAAACATAAATTTATTAAACCCAGTGAATGTAACTAGCGCCCTCTAGTGTGAAACTTAAAAACTGCTACACATTCTTATTTATCACTCAGAAAAACATAATAATGCCAACTTTCAATTCGATACATTGAACCGTTTTCAAATTATGGCTTATTTTCGAACATAAACTTTCATTTTCAACACCTTGTATCTCTAGAACGAGTAACATTTCGAAAAAACTTATATGACCTCATGGGTCTAGTTTTATGTCTAGTATCTCCAGTTGCTCTATGGTTCATAAGTTATTTTCATACCTTTTAAACATATGATATTCCTTGAAAGCTAATAAAAGTACTATATTTGAATTTATATCTACGGTTAGTTTTTTGAGACACCCTGTAGGCTCACAAACTTACATTTTAGTGATTCTTTAGTGGATAGTATATAAAAAAAATTAGTGAATCCTAGAATTCCATATATCCGGTGCCAAGTCCTTTCTAATTTTCAGAATAAACCACAAAATCGTAGATATTCCTGTTGTGTTACGGCCAAAAAAGCGTATTATAAATAGCGAAAGGGATTTAAGGGGAGTGAATGGAAAATCGCAAGGCACTTAGATATTTGATACTTTTTATATTTCGTTTGTAAGACATGATTTAGGGCAAAGTTGTGCCGCTGAAAGTGATGTATTTATTATATGTCGGAAAATTCGAAAAATATATGGAGCAAGTTTTCTGTGGAGGATGGGAAAATATCAAAAGGTATTTATCTTTGTTCGCCTGCAAAAACGGTTCCGTTTTTATCATTTGTGGGGTTTGGAGCCTAATAAGCTACGGGGAGTTGACGATAATACATCACGGTTGTGGATTTCATTTTAACAGGATGGTCGTAGTTTCAAAGACCTAACAAAATCTTAAGTTAGTATAATTTTAATTTGATTCTAACAGGGAGAAAGCATATTCCAAAACACTTTTTCAAAACCTAGCTTATTAAATAACAGGCTTTATTGTGAAGAAAAAATTTGATATCATTAAGCTATGTACCGGATGTTTCACTATAAATGGACCCCCCCTTAACTTTCTCAACGGTCGTTGTAGAAAAAAACTTTAAATATAAAAATTAAAAGGGATGATGTGACGTTTTTTGCGGCATAGCACTGTTGTATACAGGATGTTCCACAAATGCGGGCTTAAGCAAAGTTATATTTTTTAAATGGAACACCTTATATATTAAAGGCTACATCGATAGAGCTCGCTTTTGTGATGCCAAATATATAGGGTTTGCTATATTTATTTTCATTATTTCGGCCAAAAACTCGAATCTTAATTATTACTCTAAGGTGGCCATGAATGCTATGACGAATGTGTTTGTTTTGTTTGTAAAGCTATCATAACAAAATAATTGTGATCTAACGAGCAGAGATAATATAAATAAATATAATTTTTTACTTATAATCGAATAACAACTTTAACAAGATGACACTATACAAATATGTATGAACTAAAGAATATTAAAACTTCTAACCATAAATAACAGTATAAAAAAATTGCTTTAGAAAGTTTGCAAATATTACACTACGAAATAAAAAGTTCGATTCGCTTTTATTTTATTGAAATTCCTCCAGATGCTGAAAATGACCACCGCTCTTTTGAATGCATAGCCTACAGCCTTTTTCAATTATTCATCTAGGCGTTTAACAATCCACTCGAGATGCCTTATATTTATTCTACAAATTTCGTCACTTATCGCTTGTCTAATTTAATTAACCTTCTCGTTAGTTTTGAGATATATACTATTTTTAAGACACCCCTATAGAAAGGTGTCCAGGACCGTAAGGTTTGGACTGTTTGGTGGACATTTAACCGTACCTGAGAATTTTACCTTCACGCACTTCAAAATGAAAGTGAAGGCTTCATTGATACCCTTCCGCTTAATGAGTCTAGAGATATCGTCTTCCAACAAGACGGGGCCCCTAGGCAGAATATTAGATTAGCCACACATTATTAAAACGACAGATTTGAGACCTGGATTGGAAAGTTTGATACGGTTAAATGGCCACCAAATAGGCCAGATCTTACGGTTATGGACACCTTCCTATGGGGGCATCTTAAAAATAATATATATGGAAAAATTAACGAGAACGTTAATTAAATTAGACAAGAAATAAGTGACCAAATTAATAGAATAAATATAACGCATCTCGCGTGGATTGTTAAAATTCTAGATAAATTTAAAAAGGCTATAGGCTATGCATTCAAGAGAGTGGTGGTCACTTCCAGCATCTGAAGAAATTTCAATAAATTAAAAACAAATTCAACTTTTTATACCAAAGTTTAATGTTTGCAAACTTTTTTATACCGTTATTTATGATTAGAAGTTTAATATTCTTCAGTTCATATATATTTTTGTATAGTGTCGTCATGATAAAGTTGTTATTTGATTAAAAGTAAAAAATAATACTTAATTTTATTATCTATGCTCGTCAGATCACATTTTTTTTGTTATCATAGCTTTACAAACAAAACAAACGCATGTATGAAATCCATCATAGTATTCATGGCCATCTTAGGGTAGTATTTAAGATTCGAGTTTTTGGCCGAAATAATGAAAATTAATATAGCAAACCCTATATATTTGGAATCACAAAAGCGAGCTCTTTCGATTTAGACTAATATATATAGGGTGTTCCATTAAAAAATATAAAACTTTGTTTAATGCCGCAGTTGTGGAACATCCTGTATACAACAGTGCTATGCCACAAAAAACTTCACATCAACCCCTTTAATTTTTGTATTTAACGTTTTTTTTCTAAAATGTCTATTGAAAAAGTTAAAGGGGTGGTCCATTTATAGTGAATCACCCGGTACTACTTAAATAATTAAGGTATACCTTAAATTATAAATAATAAATAAGCTAGTTTTCCTAAATATAATCCTAAAAATAACATGATATAGATGATCTTGAGATATTAGTCATACAAGCATCAATTATTTAACCCTTACCAACCTGAATATTGAGTTTTTTTTGATAATTACTATTTTATTGCCTTATATATTATTCTAACCATCTTTGTAAACAAAATCTTGCACAATTTTCATTGAATGTGATTTACTTCCAAAAAAATGTTTACATATATGTAATGCTAGGAAAAATGGAAGCAAAACTTTTCCTAAATATACAAACACAAACTATCATTCTAACAGAGTAAAAAAGAAAGAAAGTAATTAAAACACCAATATAATGTCACTTTTGATGATATTCTACATTGCAGCCGATGCACAGATCAACACTGCATTTTGAGCTCATTGTCCTTTCGTTAGATTTGCAGGTTTATAGTGCGCATCATCTTCTCTTTTTGTCTAGAATGCATATAAAAAAAAATTACTCCCTCGATCGTTCCTAATATCGGTTCCAACTTTTGCAGAATTGCTGAGAGGGATAATGAAAGCCTTCCAGCAATTTTAGCTCGTATATGATATCGTCATGTATAGAATATTTGTGGGTCTTTTACTGCTATGTCGTGACGCCACGCCTTGGTTACCGAGCAGGTTATATAGCTTAGATTCGAGATCGAAACCTGAGAAGAGAAGATAAAGAAAGCAATTTAGTTAAAATCAATAATAACGTCTATTGGTCAAAGACTTAATGAGTTTAAACTATACCCGATTACTAAGGTGAGCATGTGCTTTTAATTTAGGTATATCTTTTTAACTGTTTATAGGTCTTTGGTCATTGTTTTATAATATAGTTTTCTTGGGAGTTGTGTTGTGTTTTATTTATTTACTATAATCCATACAACAGGCTAAGTCCAATAACAGTATAGATCAAAAAAACTTAACCAAAGCACTTAATTAAAAAGAAACAAAAAAAGAAACAATATAAGTGATAGTGAGCCTATGTTAAACGAGAAAAAAATATATAAAAAAGAAACAAGATTACAAATAATTGAACAAATATAAATAGTTACAGTTAAGGAAGAAAAAATTTGTAACAAAATGAAATATATAGATATTACTTTTATGCATAACAATACCTAAAAAGCCATTCCCACATTTTCTATAATTTATTTTTTAATGTGTTTAGCTTGATATGAAAATAATCAAGGTATAGATTGTTGCAAATGTCACACATTTTATAAAGTGGAGAACTTTTCATAGTATTAGTGCGTGCATTAGGAAGATAAAATGAGCAGTTCTGACGAGATCCTCCCTTATGTACAAGAAAAGACAATCGACTTAACATTTCATAACAATCTATTTTGTTATTTAAAACATTATGTAAAATTATTTGTGATGAATTATTTCGCCTGGTTTCTTAAGGAGGAAATTGGAATTTCGCTAACAGTTCATTTCGACGATAAGTACCCTCACACTTTAAATACAAATACTTTAAAAATTTTCTCTGAATATTTTCCTAGTAAACTTTATAAATTTGATGAGTTAGAGACCAGATTATAGCGGCATATTCGAGATGAGATCAAATAAAATAAAAAAACAGAGCTTTAATAGCATTTATTTTATTAAAATCATTAGTACACACTAGTAATTTTCATTTTCACTAATTTTTAAATTTATGCACACGTTTCGTAGCACGACACCTTTGTCAAGTGACTAAGTACATTAACATTACACTAAGATACAAAAAAGGGAACAACGAGTCGTCAAATTTAAAATTATTTGCAAAACCCAGCCATAAGGGCCGGTAGTAAACGGGACATATTAAAATAAATTTAATAACGGAGAATTATTTGTTTCTAATTGGTCGTTAAGTATATTTCCTGATTTTTTCAGTTTGTTATTTTCTAAAGATTCCAAAAACGATAATTTTTTACTTTTATTTTCTGTATGGAGGATAGTGAACTGTTCATTGAAATTATGATTGTTGTCTAAAAGATGAGCTGCGTACGCTGATTTGGGCTTATTGTTCAGATAATCTATTTTATGATCTTTAATTCGAACTTCCGGGTACGACCCGTTTGACCTACATAGCTCTTTGTGCATGAAATTTAAAAATTAGTGAACATCAGAAACAGTGTTTCAATTACTAATGTGTCATGAATTTTCATCAAGTAACGATCGACTCAATTTCATATTTGAAAGAAGCCACTACCAGTGGTTTGATCGTATGATATTTTCAGCTTATGCTTAAATCTATATTAACCACGCAATATATCTGGTACTTCAACGAGTGCATTAAGGACAACATTTTTCCGAAATACATTAAACTGAAGACGGCAAACGAGAGTTTAGCAGCAGAGAAAGGGATCAATAGTGGAATGAGAAAATGGATATTAGCAGATAGGAAAATACAATACTTCAAAAGAGATATATACAACACATAAGTACAAGAAAGTTGTCCACTCCGAATTGACCTTCAGATTACACAACTTAGAATTCGACGCAATAGATCACCAGACCAAGACCAAAGTCAACGACATAGTACATAAGAAGTTTGTAAAACAACATAAAAAACTAGGTTAGCTAAATTCTAAATTTTCTAACACTAAACAAAAAACGAAAGCTTTCTCTACATTTTCTGAGCATAATTTTTTCCAAAGATTTTTGAACGTTAGCCAAAAAAATTTTACAAATAGTGAAGTCCATATTTTGGAGAAGGGCTTTAACCACAATTTCAATTTAAGCACAGCAAATCAAAACACCATAGAAACATTAGGGGTGGAGACAGAAGTTGCTTTAAACAACACAACATTTAATGACACACATATAAAATATTCAATATCTAACACTTTTAAAACATATAATTCCACACAAAACAACTCACACATAAATGACAAAATCAATATGAACTTTATTAGAAAGAAAACTAAAGAAAATGGCATAGCATTCATAAGAGCAGACAAAAGAAATACTGTAGCATTAAACAAATAAGATTATATTAACAAAACCAAAGAATTTTTAACCACACAAAAATATAAAATCCTATCTAAAGACCCCACAAAATTATACCAAAAACAAATTATTGAAACGATTGAAAACTGCAATAGCATCTTCTCAGCCAAAGTTATGAATCCATCCCCCCAAAATTATTAATTAAAACAACCCCATAAGACCTGTAGTCTCCTATGTCACTGCGCCATCCAAAAAAATTGCTAGCAAACTCATTAACATTATTTTAGAACACACAAAATTACAGTCATCTTTTACGATTAAAAACTCCCTAGATCTTATAGACAAAATTAAAAATCCAATCCCTAATAACGCCAAACTCATTTCTTTTGATGTTAAGAACTTATTCCCTAGTGTACCTTATAAAGAAACGATAGAAATAGTTGAAGATCTTTTGATTAAAAATAATACAAACGTAGTTAATTTTCTGGAAATTAGTAGTGCCCTAAAAACCTGTATAAGTCAGAACTATTTCCATTTTGACAACACTGTTTATACGTCAGAAGAAGGCCTCATTATGGGTAGTCTCTTAAGCCGCTATTAGCAGACATATTTATGGATTACTTAGAAAATAAAATAAAAAATCACCATTTATTCAAAAAAAAATTATATTGGCATATGTATGTAGACGATATTTTGGTGTGTTTCACAGGTACGCAGAGACAGTTAATGATTTTCTTGGAATACATCAACAGTTTACACAAAAATATACACTTCACTTTAGAATCAGAAACTAACAATTCAATTAATTTTCTGGACTTAGTGATTTCCGTGAATACAATAAACACTCCTTTGCAACATATCACAAACCTTCACATACAGACACAACCATTCGCAACACTTCCTTACACCCATTCTCATACAAACTTGCTGCCTACCATAGTATGATAAATAGATTAATTAGTATCCCAATGAAAAAAGTAAACTTGGATAAATAGTTAAACCTTATTAAGCAAATAGCTATAAACAATGAATATTCACATAAGATGGTAGACATTATTTTAAAAAAGAAGACCACCAAAAAAATAACATCACTCATTTACCCACAACAACTTAAAATACATACATAATACAAAACAATAACTTATACAAGTAAATATTAACATCGCTTTTAAAATAAACAACACTATAGGAAAGTTTTTAAGATATAGCAAAGACAAACTCCCAATGCCTCAAAAATGCGGTGTTTATAAGTTAGATTGTGGGTCATGCACAAAGAGCTATGTAGGTCAAACGGGTCGTACTTTCGAAGTTCGAATTAAAGAGCATAAAAGAGATTATATGAAAAATAAGCCCAATTCAGCGTAGGCAGCTCATCTTTTAGACAACAATCATAATTTCAATGAACAGTTTCACTATTCTCCATACAGAAAATAAAAGTAAAAAATTATCGTTTTTGGAATCTTTAGAAATTAACAAACTGAAAAAATCAGGAAATATATTTAACGACCAATTAGAAACAAATAATTCTCCGTTATTAAATTTACTTTTATATATCCAGTTTACTACCGGCCCTTATGGCTGGGTCACCGTCTATAGATATTCTAATAAGTCCGCTCACTCCAGCGTGCCGTGGAAAAAACTGCCGTTGACCTTGAACACACTCGGCCACCGTACAGCAAACGAATGGGTGCAGCTACGGTGTACAATCAATATGAACTGCCGCTAGATTATTTTTATACGGGGAGCGTTCTATTAGGAATAAATGATATGAATATTATTACGTATTAATGTTTGGATTATTTATTTGTTATGAACAATTATTGACATTCTCTGTCTCATTTATAGCTCATTAATGATACTACTTTGTAATAGGTATTTACTATTATAATAAATAAGTAAATAATAAACGAAATATTATCTACGATATGGATAAAAATACCAGTTGGTGCAACTGGTATTGTTTAATTACGAACACAAGTTACAAAATATAACAGGAAAATAACGACAATGGAACAATTTTAACCTGATATTTTCGGCTGTCGATATCTTATTACATTTTGTTATTAATATGACAAATGCGTTGTCACAGTGGATGTCGTCTTTAACAAAAAAAAAATAAACACCAACTAACCCGTGCCACACCCATAACTGAACCCAAACATTAAAAGTGTTTTCCATCTAGGGCTTTTTTATTCTTAATTAGTGGTTAAAACAGCGATCAAACTAACTTATACTCATATATAACTCAACTTATATACATAATTTGAGTGAAGGTAAATATTATAAATCCACAAATATTACGCTATTTTGATATTCTTTGGATTCATGAAAGTGATTTTTCAAAGCCATGCATGTAACGACACGTTTTGGAATTTTCGTCTAACGACACGTTCGTCTAACGACACGTTTGGAATTTTCGCTCTCTCTCTCTCTCTCCCTCTTTCTCTTTTATGGAATCGGTAAAGAATTAATCAATTTTTATGAGACGAAGTGAAACTTTATTTATGTGAAAGTTGATTGGACGACTAACCCAAACTAACCAAATCTATTAAAACTGATTACAACGTATCGGAACTGCTTCAAATGACTAAAACGAGTTGAGACTAAGTGAAACTAACCGAAAGCTGATTCGGCGACTCACCCAAACTAACCAAATCTTAGATTATAACATATCGGAACCGGTTCAAATGACTAAAATAAGTGAGATTAAGTGAAACTAACCGAAAGTTGATTCGACCACTGTTAGGGTGCCCAAACCCAAACTAACCAAATCTATTAAAATTGATTATAACGTATCGGAACCGACTCAAATGACTAAAATAAGTTGAGACTAAGTGCAACTAACCGAAAGTTGATTAGACGACTAACCAAAACTAACCAAATGTAATAAAATTGATTATATCGTATCGAAACCGGTTCAAATGTCTAAAATAAGTTGAGACTAAGTGAAACTAACCGGAAGTTAATTCGATGACTAACCCAAAATAACCAAATCTATTAAAATTGATGATAACGATCGAAACCGACTCAAATGACTAAAATAAGTTGAGACAAAGTGAAACTAACTGAAAGTTGATTCGGCGACTAACCCAACCTAACCAGATCTATTAAAATTGGTTATAGCATATCAGAACCTGATAAAATGACTAAAATAAGTTGAGGCTATTTATTTTTTCATTTATTTATTTAATTTCAACTTTACAAACACCATAGTAGTAATTACTTGTGAAGTACATAAATATAAATCTTAACCTTGCAGCTATATGTAAAATAAAATACTAACAATCACAATAAAAAAAACATTACCTATATCTAATTTACTAAACCTAGAGAACAAATAAATTTGGTGACATAATCACAAAATGTACCTTTTTGAACTTTTTAAACCAGCGAAGGAAGTATCCTGCCACAACAATCCAGTAATTCTTTCTTGCTTGAAAAGAAGAAATCGAGAGACAGCGCCATTCAGTAGTTTGTTACATATACCTAACATATTATTGATTGGAGATGTATAGTTAACAAGAACATAAAATATTTATTTCGTTAAGATACGGAGTTTCACCTTTGGCACCCTAAATTTTTTAAAGTTCATCAGGCCCACATTCTTATATTTGCTATTATGCAATATAGAAAATTAAGTGAAACTGACTGAAAGTTGATTAGACGACTAACCAAAACTAACCAAATCCATTAAAATTGATTATAACTTAACGGAACCGGCTCAAAAAAGTAAAATAAGATGAGACTCGATAACGAAGTATTCACTTCTATCACGTATACTGTACTACTCTTGACTTTTTTTTTATAAAAAATCATTAAAATCTTGTACAAATCTGCTGTAATTGCTACTCCTTTTCTCTGCCGACTTTCAAAGTATTGTTTTGTTTTTATTGAAATCTCGCAGACGGCGCAGGGCAGGTTTATAGACAAGGCTGTGTTGCCAGATTTATTATTTAATTATATATGATTTTAAATTAAAATGGTAGGTACATTTCTCTGTTTGACAATTTTATGTTAGCCAATAGTTGTGTTGTGCTGAATTTAAAATATATATCAATATAATATCTATTATTCCTGAAATTATTATTTTATATAACTTATTAAAGCGAGGCGAAGCGATAGTGATATTAAGCTGATAAGAATTGATATTATTCATTGCTCTATATAAAAGGACGAGAAGAGGATTTGAGGCGCATGATTATTTCTCTTGCTGACTATAGGTATTTTATTTATTATTTATTTATTTTTTATATTACTTGCGTTTCTATACAAGCGTCTAGCGTCTGCGGTATAACTATTTGCAATCATGCGCAGTTGCGTTTCAGGATCAGCTTCTGTGCTTGTGATACTACGGCCCGGGTTCGATTCCCGTCGGTGACATGTTTTATTTTTATTTTTTTGGTTATATTTGTTAGTTGGGGTTAATTTTAGTTTAGTGTTAGGCAGGGTTGGTCAAGCGTGTAGCGCGCCCGTCTCAATGCGCTTGTTTGATTCATTAAAGTTAGTTTCGATTATTTTTGCTTAATCTGAGATACTGAAGACAAGCGCGCGCAGCGAGTAGCACAGTACACGTGATTGAAGTGAATCGTCCGCAAATTTCGACTCATTTTATTTATATGAGCCGGTTCCGATATAATCAATTTTAATACATTTGTTTCGTCGTCTAATCAACTTTAGGTTAGTTTCACTTAGTCTCAACATATTTTAGTCATTTGAACCGGTTCTGGTACGTTATAATCATTTTTAATAGATTTGGTTAGTTTGGGTTAGTCGCCGAATCAGCTTTCAGTTTGTTTCACTTTGTCTCGACTTATTTTTAGTGAACTCAACCGGTTCCGCTAGGTTATAATCAATTTTAATAGATTTGGTTAGTTATGGTTAGCGTCGAATCAACTTCCGGTTAGTTTCACTTAGTCTCAACTTACTTGCGACATTTGAACTGGTTCCGATACGTTATAATCAATTTTAAAACATTTGGTTAGTTTTGGTTAGTCGTCGAATCAACTTTCTGTGATGTTCACTTTGTCTCGACTTATTTTAGTCATTTGATCAGGATCCGATATGCTATAACCCATTTTAATAGATTTGTTAGTCTGGGTTAGTCGCCGAATCAGCTTTCAGTTAGTTTCACTTTGTCTCAACTCATTTTAGTCATTTGAACCGGTTCTGATACGTTATAATCAATTTTAATAGATTTGGTTAGTTTGGGTTAGTCGCCGAATCAGCTTTCAGTTAGTTTCACTTTGTCTCGACTTATTTTAGAGAATTCAACCGGTTCCGCTAGGTTTTAATCAATTTTAATAGATTTGGTTAGTTTGGGTTAGTCGTCGAATCAACCTCCGGTTAGTTTCACTGAGTCTCAACTTACTTGAGACATTTGAACCGGTTCCGATACGTTATAATCAATTTTAATAGATTTGGTTAGTTTTGGTTAGTCGTCTAATCAACTTTCAGTTAGTTTCACTTTGTCTCAACTTATTTTAGTCATTTCAACCGGTT
>MU184052.1:0-19197 GCA_016904865.1 Pissodes strobi | reverse complement strand
GAATGAAAAGGGGAATATATTACTTACTGAATTAATGCAACAATCGATTATTGGAGCACAGTCTGAAATTTGCAAACTGTTTACAACAATGGTGTTTAAAGCAGGGGAAATTGAAAAGGAAAATATTATATTAAAAAATATAGCAAAAAAAGTGGAGCCCACTCAAAAATATTTTGAATCTGACTTAGTAATTATTAAGACATCTGCTGCCCTAACATCTCATAATGAAGACTTGGTAACTTATAGTGATGTCATAAAACATAATGCTGCAAAAAATAACCCTAAGTCAAAAGAAATATCCGAATGGAAAACACCACCACCCCGTGATGTAAAACATGAAACTATAATAAGATTGACTGACACCAATGATTCCAGAACAGTAATTCAGGAGTTGAAGGAAAACCACAAATCAACTGACATCAATACAAATTTTAAGAGAATCAAGCCTTTACCAAGTGGTAGTATTATAGTGGAATGTCATGATGCCACCCAACAAAAACAATTAAAGGAAACCTTAAAAACAAGCAATAAAAACTTAGAAGTTAAAGACCTCATAACTTCCAATCCTATGACAATGATAACAGACATATATAAAGGTTATACCCGAGACACATTTGTAAATTAATTTATTCATGACAATCCTGATATTATACATTCTTTCGGTAAACATGTCCAACACAAGTTCAAATTTGTGACCAAAAAAGACTGTCGGAACAATACTAAAGAAAACTGGATTTACCAAGTACCCCCAGAGTTGTTCAAATGGCTTATCAGAAACAATAATTTAATATTTGATCTCCGTCCCGTCTTTATTCAGGAATATACCAGTGTGACAATTTGTTTCAAGTGCTGCTTATTTGGCCATGTCGCCAAACATTGTACAGGTAGCGAGTGCTGTCATAAATGTGGAGGTGCTCATAGTGGTGCTCAGTGTACAACAAATATTCTTAACTGTCCAAATTGTAAACGTTCCAACCACACAGAAAGAAGTCATTCTGCCCGTAACCCGTCCTGCCCTTTATATATACAGAGGGTTCAAAGACTTAGACATCAAACGAACTACACAACTTCAGACTCTTTTTTAGCCATGATGAGAGATTAACTTTACAAATTGCTTACCAAAACGTTCGTGGACTCAATAGCAAAACTGAAGAATTCTTCCAAACAGTAGTATTTACTGAAAACGAATATGATGTAGTCGCTCTCACAGAAACATGGTTGACGAGTCTTGTAAATGACTGTGAATTGTTCCCAGGTTCATTTAAAATGTCGAAATCGTAATGACGAATCATGGGGTGGGGGCGTTTTGCTGGCAGTTAAAAATTCATTCAAGTGTAGCATAATTAAAACTGACTTTCATTTATGTGGGTTTACTCGGAGCCAAGATTATTGTAAATAGTTCTACCTGTTTGTATATATTTGTTGTTTATATTTCGCCTAAAAGTACGCTATTAGAGAGGGAGACTCTATTTTCATATATTGAAAGCCTGGAATGTATTTACCAGAAAAATGTTATTTTTATAGGCGATGTTAATATTACCCATCTAAGTAAGTACTATACAGATAACTTTAGGGATCAGCAAATACAAATGTTTTTAAATTTTTTAGAGTTTTTTTACTGTCAACAATTTAATCATATTTTGAATGCAAATAATCGTATTTTAGATATTGTTGTAAATATCGCTGCTACTAAGGTGTCTGAAAGCTCATTTAGTTTTGTTGACGTTGACACACATCACCCTCCACTTATTGTACAATTATTCATGAGAACTGCAAGAACAAGGGCTTTGGTCCCTGATGTAGATCCTCAATCAATAAGTTACAGCTTCAAGAAGGCTAATTTCGATGTTATGTACCAATTATTACAAAATACTTCCTGGAACTTCCTCGAGTCTTGTAATGATGTCAACATGGCAGTAAGCTACTTTTATGATAAAATGTATTCAATTTTTGATATTTGTGTTCCAAAAAGAAATGTGTCTTCAAAAGTGTATCCTATATATTTTACAAAACAAATTATTGCTGATATTAAAACTAAAGAAAAATGTAGAGTAAAAAGTCTAAAAACCAATAACATTGAAATAAAAAATAATTTTATACAAATTCGAGCAAAAATAAAGAAGGACATTAAGAGAGCACATGAAGCTTATTTGAATAAAATTCAGTAAGATATCACTTATGACTCGAGGTCTTTCTGGAATTATGTAACCAGTAAGAGCAGTGTTATTTGTATACCTAACATAATGCATTTAAATGATGTTCAATATCTTGATGGCGAATCGATATCTAATGCTTTTGCGGCCTATTTTAAGTCTGTCTTTGTTGCTCCAAATTCCGAATATTTTGATGCTCTGCATCAGGGTTTCGATGTTTTGAATTTGTGCAAAATCAGTTATTAGGATGTGTGTGATGCTGTCAAGAGCCTAGGCTGTTGGCCCGAATAAAATTCCACCATTTATTTTCAAGGGCATCATAGGTTTTTTAGCTGAACCTTTAAGAGTTTTGTTTAATCTATCTCTAAAAACCAACACATTCCCATAAGCATGGAAAGAAGCTAAAATCTGTCCAGTGTTTAAGAAAGGTGACAAGGCAGATATTACAAATTATAGGCCCATATCACTTCTCTCCTGTCCGGCAAAAATTTTTGAGTCTATATTGTATAAATTTATATGTTCCTCTGTGCAGCAAAATATATCAACAAGACAGCATGATTTTCAAAGTAAACTTTGAAAATCATGTATCATTGTATGCTAAAGGCAATAGTAACTCTGACTGTGAAAACATTAACAAAACTTGCAAAAGATATATACCTGATATAAAAAGCAGATTACATTTTAATGCCGATAAATGTTTTGTGCTTAGCTTCAATAGAAAGAAAACACAGGTTGAATATAATTATAAATTGGGAGGGGCAGTATTGGCCAGGGTTGATGAAATGCGGGATCTTGGAGTGAATTTTGACTCACAGCTATCTTTCAGAGCACATATTAATAACATAACTAATAGAGCATCTAGAACCTATGGCTTTATTATTCGAAATTGTAAGGCATTGAATGTAACTTGTGCTAGAACCTTGTATGTATCTTATGTTGGGAGCATTCTAGAATATTGCTCTGTAATATGGAGCCCTTGTTATGAAACTCATAAGTATTCTATATAGAAGATTCAAAGTTTCACCTAAATATGTATGTACTAAATAAATACATAAATAAATTACATTACCGTAGAACGGCCTATATTTTTAAGGAATGGGTTAATAAAGCCTACTGCAAGCCTCATTAAATCCGTTAAATTCATATTTTATTTTCGGTTTAAATATTTCATAACTTTTGATAACTCCTGATAACTTTTTGGGACCTCTGTCATCTTTCCACGCGGCATGCTGCAATGTTCGCAATATTCCGTTGGTACTGATGGTAGCACTGGGTATTAGGAATGGGCTATTTCCCATAATTGCTGCTGTCGATTTAGATTTTTAAAAGTTTATCATTTCGTTTGGGAACATTTTCTAGTATTTCTTGAACAATTTAATTTCAGCTCATTAATTGCGGCTTCCGCCGTCGTTTTACAACTATAATAAACGAGAACTAAGTCGTTTATTATCTTAGGAGTATTCCTCGTATCGATTTGTGAAGCATTTCACGGTCCCACCTTTTTTCTGATCTGAAGTTAGTTCTCTAATTCCGTGGAAGTGTAAAAAGGCAAATTGACTGAAACCGATGGTTTAGAAATACCCTTCGGTGAGAAGAGAAGCTTTTTGCTCTAGTGCAGTCTTAGTTGACTCTGATTTTAGTATTGTATTTTAGACTGCCATTCTTGGGGATATTGTGAAGTTTCTAGTTTGTGTTTTGACACAACCGATTTATCGGGATTTAAATACTGCATTAGAAGCTTTCCGAGTTCGTCGGATAAGATCGAGACCGTCGATTCTCCAGCAACCCTCCAACGCAAGCGAGGTAATTATTGCTACAGTTTTTTGTCTAATTTAACGATTTAATTAATTAATGTTAATGTGTTATCCTTTTTTTTGTACATTGTCCACCATTTGCTTTGCATTCCATGAGTTATTCTATCTGTTCCATTTTATCATATCTGAATTTTTATTTTAATGTGACTTTAGTTCTGATCATATGGGGAAGTTTATATTTTTAGGGGTGAATCATACCTATCCTTTTTTATATTGAAGTTGTCTGTACCTTAGTATTTCTTTTATTTGCTGATGGTCATTGAAAATCCATTGATAATTTTTGGGGGGATTTGTTTTATAAAGAAAATATATTTATGCAAGGGGGGCTATACTTTTTTTTATTGAAATAAGGGGCTTCGTTTAATTTGTATTGGGTTATTACAGGGTTTTATCTCCGGGCCAATTCTATCACCAGGCTACCCCGCTGCAATTCTATCACCGGGCTACAAGCCTTATCACCGGGCTATCGAGTCCTCGGCTAGTTTTTCCCTCGGGGCCATCGAGTAGCAGTACTTGGGATTTGCTACAGGTGCCGGCGCCTTCACCAGAGGTACTTCCTACCTCCCCTACTGAGCTCGACAACCGGATGTAACGGGGTATCGTACAGAAGCATTTATCTTTATTATTATCTTTTTTTGTTTTTAATTATTTTGAATTTTGCACTATTGATTGTGCCTTAAAAGAGCCAAGCTTCGTTAAATCATTTATTTCTCTTGTCGATCAATAATTGTTTCTCATATTTAAATATAAATCAAGCATTGACAGCCAAGCTTTAAGATAGTTTTCAATAATTTTATTTTTTTTATTCATTTATCGGCTCAATTGATATAATTATTGTGGCCGTTTATCAATACATATTATCACTATATTTATAATTGGTGCAGCTACTAGCGCACGCATCCATATATGTAATAAGCATAGGTAAACCAAAATGCTCACTTCGGACTGTAGTGTTTAGAGCGTTTAGGTTTAAGGCATACAGTACCAAGTTAACAACAGAATTGTATAAGTACAATCCTCATATTGTACCCCTGTTATTAATTACTTTAATAGTCATTTGACATTCCTTTGTCTTTGAATTGCAAAATTTCACTGTAGTATTGTTGCTGTGTTTAAAAAAAAACCTAGTAGCAAATAGATTTTTCCTTAAATTCTAGATTGTGTTTTCTTGTTAGTTTAAGATTGAGTTCCTTTGTTTGATAAGCTTTTCCAGATTAGTTGGGGAGAACTGGTGGCGCTCTACGACTCCACTCCCGGAGCCGGGCTTTGCAAACACGACTCTCCGGTGTTAGGCTTGTTTTTAATTAAAATCTTTACCTGCTTGCTAACTTTATTAAAAAAAAGTGTTGCAATTTTGAGCAAATGGGCAAGGCTTCTCCCTATGGAAGATTTGTGATGAATAAGGTATTGAGAACGACTGCTGAAAAAAATGGAGAAAGCATTTAAAATGTCATTTGGATTATTAAGTTCTCCTCCATTTAATACCATGTTTTGGGGAATTCCATTCGACATTTTTTACTATTTACATTAGACCAGAAATGCTTCGGATTAGAACTTATTTGATTTTCCGCACTCCACACAAACTCTTTATAAGCCGTGCCTACGTCCTGTTTCACTTTAATGCGCAGTGACGTAAATTGTGCACGATACTCTATGTTATGAGTGCTTTTATATTTCTGGTGACACTTGTACTTGGTTTTAATATATTTAATAATATTGTGAGTAAACCATTCCGGATCATTAGAATGCGGGCGGGACCTATGACGAGGAACAGACAAATCAAAAAGCTCATAAAGCTTTCCATTTTATGTATGGTTGGCTTTGTCTTAAGTGCACTCAAAGTTTACATTACACTTTAACTACTTGACAAATTCTACTTTGAAAATTATCTCTCTCAGAGTTGACAAATTTATCGTGGAGTCGACTTTTACTACTGTAGGTAAGCAACCCCCAGCCCTCGTACATGTGAACTGCGAAACTCAGGTTTGGGTAGGAATAAGGTTGCAGGTTAGGACCCCACAAACATGTGCTCTGCAGGGAACTGGTTTAGATTACAGTGGCTTTATACAAGACAGTGGCGACAATGGGGTCTTATTTTTGATTCGTTATTATGGATCACGTGATTTGTCCACCATGTTGCACCTAAATCCAAATTTATTCTCATTTGCATAGCGTGTATATGAAATAGTTTTGTGTAAAATCTTAAAATTTGACGATTATAAAGTAGTTTTAAGTGACTTTGAGTATTGTATATTGAACAGTGTTTGTGATATTAGCATTTCTTTGCTTTTTAAAAGCGTGCCATAGTTATAAACTCGTATTTTAAAGTCGTATTATTATTGTACCAAAAATGCCTGGATATTGTGCAATAAATTTTAGTAATTCTACAAAAAGGGGATTTGTAATGAAACGCTTTCCAAGAGATCCCGAAAGAAGGAAACAATGGTTAATCAAGACGAGAAGGGATAACTGGACTCCTACAGATAATTTATATTTATGTGAGGTAATGTAACCTTAATCCTATTTCAAATTAGAAAACTGAACTAAACTGGAAAACTACAAGTTAAATGCATGATAAATGAATGTTTCTTTACGAAAGCATTCATAATTCAAACCTAGGTTTCAACTGAAAAAGTAAACTAAGCCAAAACCTATTTACTAATGGCTTCTATTAAAATATAACCTTATTGAACAAGCCACATTTTTTTTTAATTCTTGATTTAATCTTTTGGATGCTTCAGTTACTTTTCTGAACTATGAAACTGGGGTAATTGTTATTATTTTAGGCTCATTTTGCACCAGAAATGTGGGAGAAGACCCGAGAGTATGGCAGCCGTAAATTAAAATCAAATTCGATTTCAACAATTTTTTCATTCGCCAAACCGAAAACTCCAAGAACGCCTCCACTTCAGCGGAAGTTTTTATCACCATAAAAATTTAAGCCGTCTCCTACCAGTTTGTTTATATACATTTAAATATAAAAGCATGAACAGTTATTGAAATGTAAATAAACACATGATGATTACCAATGAATAGTAGACTTGGAGATAAAAGACATGCCTAGAATGAAGTTGTTAGGTATAAAATGTAAGACATAATATATTGTAAAAAATAGTGATAGTTTTATAGTCGTCCTTGAATAAATTATGAATTGATGTACCTATTTGTATTGTGACACGATGGAAGAGGTTTTTTTTTGGGGTAGTGATATTTAGTATCAGTGTAATTATTTTGTTGGTTACTTTTTTCTTTTCATGCATTTTACATTACGCGAGAAACAGTGCAGACACTTACAGGTGATTCGATCACTAAAATGAATATAAACTGGGGAAAAAACTTTCTACATATCAAAACAGTCTGAATTGTAATAATTGTAAATTATAAATAAATAAATTGTTAAATAAAGGTTATATTTTGTACATTCAATAATTTTGCAAATTAAAGTAAATAAATAAATAAATACTGTAAGTATCTTCTTCTCTTTTTAGGTGAAGCGATGGAGCCAGTAGAACGAAGCCAGATAATAAGCATGTCTGATGTTACTGCCTTAACACGGCCAGGTGCATCAACTGCAGATATACAAGGTAATAAATCCTCTACTTCGCAGTCTACATCAAGCGAAGATACATTAAATATTTCTCCGATACCACTAAAAGTTGTTGCCTGCAGCCGTAAATAACTCTTTAACCATTATGCAGTTTAGAAGAGAGCTTATGCTACATTTGAGGCCATAGGGCTCTGGCATTCTGCATAGTATGCGATTGCTCTGTTTCTTTGTATTTCTTCTTTATTAGTCTTAGTTTACTATTTGGCAATCAGTGCTATTAGAAATGTAATTGGTGTAGTACTAGTAGTATTAGGGTTTCTTTATAGAATTTATTATGTATTACAAACAATTTAGCGACTTTGTATTAGGCTTTGCCTATTGAGATAAATAAATAAATAAATAATAATTAAACCTAATCATGTTTACGTTTCTGTACATTTTATTTCCTTCCCACGCTAAATTTGAGTTAATATTAAGGACCACTACTTTGAAATCCAATTAGTCGCTCTTAAATTAATCAGTATTTTGAATATCCATAATATATCCACTCATCTATTAATGTCGTACTGACATTGACACATTCAAAACACTGATTAATTTAACGAGTGTTTAAAGTAACTAATGTAAGTTGAAAGTAGTGGCCCTAAATGGTATGAATAATCAGATTTAGTGTTTAAATTAACTATTATAAATCATATTAAAGTTATGAGTTAATTGTGATTTTATTTATAATTAATTGGATTCTGCTGATTGTAAGTGCTTATTATTAACTTTTGGTGAGTACCTATATTTTGTTTACTAAAATATAATTAGATTGTACGGTTTTTTCAAGCATTTACAGGAAATAAAGCATAAAATTAATACGAATGTGTTCTTCTGTACTTATTGAAGACTTTATTTATGAAATAAATATTTTCCCTCTTACCTCAATATAGACAACAATGAAATAAATATATATATCTACTTTTATGATGGCTTTCCTTCTTGTTTATTGCACATACACAGAAGTTTTTCTACTAGAACAATCTTCAGCAAAGCACCTTTAAGATTTGGCAAGATTTGGATCATCTTCACAACTTCCCTCCTATTATTCCAACCAAAATTCACTTGTTTTATTTTGGTAGACAGTTTTGTTGTAAAAGCACCAGCTAATCTACAACTCCACAAAAACAACTTTTGTTGGAAAATAACTAAAGGATGGAAAAGTATTTTCATCAAACATATTTTACGTTTTCGTCAGACAAAATACAGAATCAAAAACAAGTAACCTGATAAGCATTTAAAGATCCTTTACACAAATAGTGCACTATGTAAAATCGACCTCTCCTATTGGTCGATCCATCTCGTATTACGATATGTCTGGTGATGCAATCGATCTCTATCAAGCGCTCTTGTGGTGTAGAGGTTTAGATCGTTGGGTCTCACCTGGAAAACGCGGGTTCGAACCCCGTTTCTTTTTTTTTAAGATTATGTTTCTAAACAGCTTTTTTTCTTGATTTTGGGTATGTCTTGGGTTAGATTGGGTTAGCACCTGGTTAGTTTCCTTTTCTTGAGCCCCCGTAGCGAGCGAAGCGAGCGGAGGGCCATGCGGATCGACCAATGGGAAAGGCCGATTTTTATATAGTGCACTATTTGTGTAAAGGATCTTAAAATGCACCTGATAACTCTAACCTCACATCTAGATCTCGCTAATTTTGACGTTTACCAGCTAACAATAAGTGTAGATATATCTCTTTTTAGGTCCATGTGAGAAAAAGAGATAAACATAGTAACACCAACCTTTCCATAAGCAAAATAAGGCGAAACGTCAAAATCCGCCTAGATGGGTACGGCGGTAAATTTAAATTTGGGAATGATTTCGGTGAATTTTTGCACTCTTATCACGTTATGTTGTCAGTAACTTAATAGCTATCGATCGAGCCAATGTCAGCACTTAACAATAAGGCTAAAACAGATTTTCAATTCATCATTTTGTTTGAATTTTAGCTTTACCCCTTAACAAATTTAGCTGCAACATGGCGGATGGGCGGAGCTTAGCCTCTATTGTCACCACTGTCTTGTATAAAGCCACCGTAGTTTAGGTGAGAAATAAAGTATGCCGAAATGATGGTTCGCTAGCGTATTTATATGATAAAATTTGCCGATTGATGCACGTTTAAGGTTTACCTATAATTGCTTGCGTTGACTGCTCGCATTATTGACAATTTTCCTTCAATTTTTACATAATATTTTCCAAGTTCAACTTCAAACTTAGGACAGGTTGATATTTACTTAGTAGTTTATGCATTTTAGTAATACGCAGTATGCCATTACGATATATCGGCGAAAGTCCAATTGTTTAATGGAAGCGTTGACTTTTCTCATAAAAGTATCAATCATTGTGGATACTTATATCTAGCATAGACACCCCAACATTTTAGACCAAATTACTATTTGATGGCACGCCACATTTTGATCCACCATAGAGCTATTATATATCATCCAATCATATTTGGGTGAGGTAATTAAATAATTGTTTTTCGCTCTGCGGGAATCTTTATATGTGGAACACTGGTTCCCGGTCCAGAGTATGAAAATGCTCACCCTAGATTTCTGAAAATATTTTTCGCGGGGCATTGGTAGTCCGTAGGCTGTGGTTATCTTGCATGGAATCAGTAAATCAGATGCCAATATCCCTCATATCGCGAAGTAGGGTTGGACTCTTAAATAAATTGTCTGTGTATGGCAATGTCTTTTGAGTTCCTGGATACTCTCTCAACATTGTAACCAATGGGGCAGTTGCTTTTCCATAAAGTAGCTCATCGCCTTCCCAACATCGAAGATTCTTGCCTTGGTATAGATCAAGGTTTATCAAATATCCTCCCTTCTCCCTTCGTATTGAGTGACAACATTTTGTAGGCCAGGCAGATGGGTTTTTCTCTGATAAATTGCTTTCTTGTTTTTTTCGGCTATAAAATATTCTAAGGACCAGTTTTTGTTGTTTTCTCAATCAATTTTCCATGCTTTATCATTTTTATCTCGTTTAGTGTTGCCTGCCAAATGTAAGAACGGCATTACCTGTTCAATCCTATTTTTTCGCATGGAATTTTTAATCATTTCGTTGTCCATATCAGGTTTAGAGCCTCAGTAGTATTTTCTTGGTGATTTGATGTCGTATCCACTCAAAATAGGTATTGCCACACCACACTTTAACTTCTCGTAGGTTATTTTAAGATTCTGAAAGTTTTTAAAGAAAGCATATTTTCTGGATTCATCCAGAAGGTATTTGATGATGTCGTCGTCCTAAAACATTTCAAATTTTCGACAGGAGTAGAGTTCCTAGACTGGGAAAAAAATGGGATTCTAAATTCCTTATCTCGCTCCATGAAGTCACAAGCTGATGTTGATATAAAACTCATTTGTTTTTCTTTAGGCTGTTCGACCACTGGTATACAATTTTTATAATGTGTTATTGTTTCTCTATTTATTCTGATATTGTTTTGTTGCAGGCATTTAACCTAAGCACCAAGAAAGGGTTCAAATAAATTATCTAACTCATTAGCCTCCTCATCGCCTGAAACTTCATCTATCAATCTTCGTAAGGTTCGTTATAGATTACATCAATATCCAAATCGTCATCAGTATATACCTCTTGAATAGACATCCCTTTCCTGAAACGAAGAATTCGTTGGCGATCAGAATATATATTTATACATAATATGTGAAAAAAGCGAAGACTTATTACAAAACAGTATATCAAAAATTAAAACTATATTACAAAATCATGCTGTAATAGCTTCCTAGTGATACAGATATGTAACACTCACGTTTATACATGCAGAAAAATAAATATGTATAAAAATGTACACAAAATCTATTAGGTATTTACGGTGAAAAAGAAATTCTTTCAGAATATATTACAATGACTTTGGAATGTTTTTGTGAAATGCCACAAAAAAGAAAATACTTGCTCAAAGTTAGGTTCTATTCTTTGGAAAAATGTGGAGCAGGTTCTCACTTATCAACTTGTCACATCAACAAATCAAGTCATACTGCTGAATGTCGGTAAAAGTCCACATCATATTAAACACTTTTGGCGCCATCTATACGGACTAAGAGTATAGACTCTTAATTTATCAATGCCGACGGAATTTAGGTACATATGTGTAATGTGTTGTTAAGGGCTAAATTTTGTTACATGGGGAAAATCTCGCAGTATATCTTAGGTTATATACATATATTCATTTTTATTCAACACAAAATATTTTTGCGGATACGCGTTTCTTCATATTTCAAGATGTAGTGTTCGTACCAGCTTCTGTCGGGAATTCTAATGAACTGTTTGTTCTCTCCAAAACTACACCGTTTGCTTAAATATGCACCAATAGAAATGCATCCCTAATTTCTATCTAGAGAACTGTAACTCCGCTTAATATCCTACATTAAAACTTTTAAGAAATGTTTGGAAATTTTAAACTTTACTAATTGCTAAAATTACAGCAAGTTTTAATCATTGTAATCCTTTGAGATAGCAATGAAGCACTTTACTATGTAAATCTGAGTATAAATCTTATTTACAAACTACTATGATTACTGCAAATAATCTTTTGTAGTTTTTTAAAGGGTTAAGCTAAATGTACAAGCAAAATAGGTACAAGATTTCCGTGATAAGTCCTTAATTTATTTAAGACTTGAAATTTTAATATTTCTTTTAAAAATATTATAACTTTTTGTCTAAAATATCAAATACATTTAAGTTTTTAAAACATGAGTATTATTTCCTGTATCCGCTGGATACGAATTAGGCAACGTACCTACTATAGAAACAAATAATAGTAAAATATATACTCTCCCATTTTCTTTTGGCAGTATTAATACAGTATAGCTGTTTATTAGTAAATTTTTCAACGTCAAAAATTATTTCACTCTGGTTGACGAATGACGTATAAGCCTACTAGAATAGATGGCTAAAAAATAGAATAAGATACGAAATTCAAAAAATACCCGCTGAAATGATAGGTAACGTGGTAGAGTTTGAATCACGGCTTGGTTACTGTCAAGAAGTCAACGGGGCACAGTTTGAACATTTATTAAAGACCAGATTAGCATACGTAGTTTTAATTGTTTTTTTTTTATTTTCAGAGTTCTGTTTTTATTATATGATGGCCCCCGCCCAGGAATATTTTACTCCAAAAACTAGAATTCTGTCAAAGCACGTGAATTATGGTCTGATTGTGGTCGTAAGTATAAATGCATAGAACACAGAATAATAATCAAGAAGAAGAAAGAGTTTTACCAAGTTTTGAGATCTAAGGTCATATGATCTCCAAAGCAGCTACCTTTTTGAGTGTATTCGAGTGCAAGAAAGGAACAGATCTTCTCAGAAAAAGCAGAAGCGATAAGAATCTAGTAGAAAGTTCACTGTCCAGTACACAGTTAAAGTTGAAGGTCATAGTGTCAATGTAAGCAAGAATGAGTTTATAAATGAAACATAATATATGGGATTTCTAGAGAGATCATACCAAATCAAATTAGTAGGGAAAAAATACAGTTTGGCTAGAAGTCATATTGAATATCAGAGTCACATAGCCTAGCCAATAATATCAGAAAAACATATTTGAACTGCGATGCGCTGATTGCCAACCTGTACAAAGAGAATTATGTTCCATGGCGCCAGCAACGATAGTTTTCTGCTATATACCATAGAATATTTTTTACTAAATAAAACATTGCTTTAAAAGTACCAAAATCTGAAACGCACAGAAAAATTGACGAGGCGAAGATTAAAATCGTTACTGCGAAATTAATAAAGATGATCAAGAAGTGCAAATTTTACCAATTTTAAAAATTAACATAAAACTAGAGCTAAGACAATGCAAGATTTGCTCAAATCTGGCGACAGAATATTGAAAAGTTGCCACAAATAAATCTGTCCTTACTTTTGATCCACAACAGACGATGCCGAAACTTACCACTGTTTTCGTTGGTTTAGATTGGGAGTACCTTTTTTGTACAAAAAATAATACGATTGTTAAAATTTTTCCTAATTATTGTCTAATATTACTTTTTATAACTTGATACATGGAGGTTTATAACAAGTACATTTAGTTGAAGAAAGTAATCTAGCTCTTGGTATATGCTTAGATTTGTTAAAGGCATATGACTGTATTGATCCAATATTGTGACTACAAAAATTAGAACTATAGGGTATCAGAGAAAATGCTTTAAGATTATTTAGATCATATATGATAAGCAGATAATAAAAAGTTAAGATAATAAACATGATGGAATAGTTATTTATTCTATAAGGGATATAAGTGACATTTACTAGTCGAGGACGACTTATATAGTTCGAGACTATTAAATGTACTTAGATCCCGTGGAGTATATAAGATTTTATCTCCTCCCCGCAGAATTTATTCTTGGATTTTTATTAATTTATTTCGATACTTTTCGCATGAAATTATGAAGACAGCTCTGGCTGGTTTCTATAGCGTCATAAACATTCTTATTTTATCAATAACGTCAAGCTGACAGTTTATTATTAAAAATTGTGAAAATTTGAAATTATTCATTTGTATAATAGCCAAATGGATATAGAAGAATCAGCAAATAATGCTTGTCTGTCGCTGCTACCAGAAAAATCGAGGAAGAGGTATGAAGCAACGTATCAATGCTTCAAGAAATGGTGTCAAACAAAGACTGCTACTGTAGTTTCAGAGACCGTGCTTTTGGCGTACTTTCACGAAAAATCTGCTGTATTAAAGTCTCCATCAAGCTTATGGTGTGAATATTCCATGTTAAAGTCCACCCTTTTCATAGAGGAAAACATAGATATTTCCAAGTATCCTAAACTTCGAGCATTTTTAAAACGAAGAAATGGCGGGTATAAACCTAAAAAATCCAATGTGTTTGACAGGGAAAATGTGAATAAGTTCCTGTTTGAAGCCCCCGATGATATTTATTTAATGATGAAGGTTGTAATGATAAAGTGAATTGCTGGAGCGTGCCGTTCTAATGAACTTTGTGTAAAGAAAATGAACAATGTTGAATTAAGGCAAAAAGTTATAATTATTGCTACTATTCCTGATTCCAAAAATGGAATGGCACGTAAATTTACAGTGACTAAAAGTGACGATGAGAAGGTTTGTTATTTCAAAATAGTTTAAAATTACATTGATATAAGATCTCACATGATGAATTTTAATCTTCGCTTCTTCATGCGATATCAAAATGGAAAGTGCTTAAATCAGCCTGTCGGGAAAAACACGATTTCTTCAATTCCATGTAAAATTGCCAAATTTGTGAACTTTGAGAATTTTAAGCAGTATACTGGACACTCCCTTAGAAGAACGTCGGCCACTTTATTGGCAAATACTGGAGTTGATGTCTTAGCTCTCACGCGACATGGGGGATAGAAATCTGCAACTATTGCAGAAAGTTATGTAGCCGAGAGCGCCAGCAATAAAAAGGAAGTTGCAAATCAAATTTTGTACAATATAGCGAAGCCAGAAGTCTCCTGCCGTACTTCAAGAGTAACAGAAAACTTGGTTAGAGATGGAGAATTTTAGTGATGAGCGAGACTGGTCTTGGTCTTGCGGTATAGGTCTTGGTCTTGCAGGAAAAGCAAGACCAAGACCAAGACTAGATCTAGGTCTGCAAGACCAAGACCAAGCAGTGCAAGACTTATGCAAAACCAAAACCTATTATTGCAAGACTTACGCAAGACTCAAGAGTCTTGCGGTCTTGCGTTTTTTTTTGGCATTTTTTATTTGTTGACATATTGCCCTTAATTCTGAGATCGAAATTGTTGGGTCGAAATATGAAGAAAAAACTTCCTATAAACATTTTGTCAAAAATCATTTTTGTGAGATACATGTAGGGAAAGTTAGACCGTATTCACTGTTTGCCATGCCGCATTGTATGTAAATGAATAAGAATGTATTCAAGTAAAAAGAACAGTCAAATTTTTAAAGAAAATTATACTCATAGTTACAAAAATCTAATTTGGATTTCAAACAAATTACACAAATGTCAATAGATTTCTCCAAGCGTTCTTGCATATAGACCGGGAGATAGTGACCGATTTTTGGATGTAATTTTGGCCAGTAAGCCCTTTGGGGGCTATAATAATACACATATTCTGATGTTAGAAAATGATAAATTGAAGCAACATCCTGGGTTCTTCACATACAGTGTGTCCGAAAAAGAATGTATTTGGAACCTTGAAAACTATAAAAGATAAAAATTGGTTAAATGGAAAACGTTCTAAAATATTTAATTGCTAGTTCAATTCTGCTTTAATAATGAATTATTGAATTAATCTTAATTAATAATTCATAATAATGCATTTTATTTATCTTTTTCCATTTTCGACATAGTTTCAAAAAAACAAAAGCTTTATTTTCGAAAACTGCTGATTTTAAGTAGTTTTAAAATTTTTGTTTGTACCTACTATACGACAAAATATAGTACAGAGTTTAACAGTCGTCCTTGTATTACGTTGGGCAATTTGGTTGTTGTTTTTTGATTGTTCTTTGTTGTTTGTAATGTTCATTGTAATCCGCAATATTATGTATTTTAATCCTGTTATGAGATATAAATGTTAAGTGTACGAGAAAAAAGCACAATTTTGTTAAGTTTCATGAAGTTTTGTTTTCTTTTAACAAGAAATAATGATTTTAATGACATGCATATGCATTACATATTTTATCATTAATTTATTTATTTGTATTTTATTAAACAAAGGTAGTACTTAAGAAAGGTTTGAGTTTTGGGCTTAAGGCTCTTGTTTTGTTTTTGTTTCGTTTATCAAAAGGTAACTAGATATTCTAAAAGTAGCTTTCTCCTCGTAACATAACCCCGATGATGAGTTAATATAATTCGAAACGTTGACAAGAAATAATAATTGGTTTTCTTGATACCTGACCAATAATCCTGCAAGCACCACTTAAATTATACATTTTGATCACCATCTTTACTGGTTTTTTGAAAATATCTCGAAAACGAAAAAAGATGGAATCATTATTTAAGCAGCACTGAACTAGGAATTAAATAGCATACAACTTTTTTCCAATAAACCTATTTTCTAGCACTTTTCAGTTTTCAATTTCCCAATCCTATAATGAGTGAAGAAAAGCACACTTTACCGCACGCGAGTAGATAAATTTGTTAACGAACTTTTTTTGCTGAAAAATACATAAAACAGATGTGCAGTTCTTCATTGAGTAATAATAATTTTGGTTTATTTCAAAGCCCAGCTAACGGGCCTGCGCAGAATCGATTTTTATAGAAGGACGTAAAATCCAGTGACTGATATATATTTTTTCAAAGTTATGAAATTTTATTATAGGAAAATATTCTAAAAAAGTGTCAGAATAACTGCATCAGATTATCAAGAGAGCTAAATATTTACATTTCAACTCAATTATGGGCAACCATAAGAAATGAAATGCACGTTTAAATAAAATAGTTCTTGTGTTCACGCCGCAATTAACAACTGTAAATACACAGGATGTTTCAAGATTACATGGACAAACTTAAACAAGTGATTCCTTAACGCGAAATGTTTTTTTGAGTATTTTTACTAAAAAAAATTACCCGATTTACTAATTAAAATTTGTTGCTGTGGTACTTAATATTGAAACACCAAAATTTTCATACTGGCAAATACTTATCCTTTCTTTAAACCTTTATTTACTTTAAAGAACTTGAAAAACTTTTTTTATTTTATTTGTAAAAATTGCCTCCAGTAAAAATCTACCAAAAAAAGTGCAAGACTTGCAAGAGTCTTGGAGCAAGACCAAGTCCAAGACTGGACCCTGCAAGACCAAGACCAAGACCACTTATTAGACTGCAAGACCAAGACCAAGACCACATATGCAAGACCAAGACCAAGACTAACCCGGTCTTGGTCTTTGTCTTGCATTTGCTCATCACTAGACAATTTATGGAGTCAGAACATTCCATACAACTTGAGAAAAAATGAGTAAACATTTATCCAAAGTTTGTAAATAATGTTCATCATTCTAATAATTGTACTATTAATATTCATTTTGCTTAATATTACTTCGTTTTTATAAATCATTTTAGCTTGACGTTGTTGATGAAATAAAAAATTAAAGGTATCTCCTATGTTTGTAGTTTAAACTTAATATAGCTGAGAAATTATTACCACCCAAGGGTGGTATATTGACTTACAACCCGTCGTCAATGGCAATCGATACCTTTTTGGTAATTCTCACTTACGTCCTTCAAAACAGTGTCAAAATGGGTTTTTTACATTACAGGGAGGGGAAAAAATAAACTCGGCATTGCTCAATGTAGTATTACAGGACCATTCTTGTTTCTAGTTTTTCGCAATGATTTCAACTCCATTGCAGCTTCTCCGACTGATAATGTGACTTGTTACACTGATGGCACAAACCTTATTACTGGCGGGAAAAATCTTACTGAATTGGTAACACGTGGAACAGCTCTACTGAACAACACTAAAACCTGGTTTATTGAAAATAAACTTATATTAAATGGTAATAAGACTAAGGCCTAGAACCTTATTGTATTCAAGATTATTTAGCATGTAGTGGGTAATTAGGGTAAAACTATTTAAATTAAGGCCATTTCTGTGTATGTATCGATACTTTTTTGTGTAATTTGTGCAGAAAATGTATGTGTCACATGATTAGAAATAAATAAAGATTTTATTTATTTATTTATTTATTTATTTTGGTTGATCAAGTTCGGTAAAAATGTATTTTGAATCAAAGCAATTATAAATCGGATTTTGATAAACATAAAACAAAATATTAAAGCTTTGTAGAGAACAATTTTTAATATCAGATTACTCTGATACCTTTTGTTTATTCATATTTAAGCTTAGACCCAAGAATTGACTATCCACTCCATTGTTGACCATGTGGATATTTTAACTAGAGTCAGAAATATTGCCTGTTTTGAAGGTGTTTTAATACTTTCATTACACGACTTTCCAAGATAAAAGCTACTGCTATTATGAGTTAGGTTATTAACACCTAAAATAATAGTGACTTGATGAGCGAAAGTATCGCGGACTTTCTATAATATTTCAATCCATCATTTAACGAAATGACAATACGAGCATCATTTCCTCGGACACATGACAATCTGGATAGAAATTACCGTCCTTGCGCCCTTTTCCTTGTCCAGTTAACGCCTAAGGGGTCCTTCTTGGAGAACATTTTAATCTTGGGCCTGTCAGACGCTTCATGACATTCGATCGTTTGGAAGCACTTTTTCGGGCGGTCTTAGATTGGGAAATGGGCAGCTGCACTTATAGTTTGAAGTTAGCAGAAACTTTTAAAAACTTTACTGTGATGCGCTTTATTTGTGTCAAAGCAAAATATATTCTTTATATAGGCAGAATCGTTTTTGTCGTGCTTGTTCGTAGGTGAATTATGTCTAGTAATGTTAAGTTCATGCAAAATTGCCGACAATCACTCATGAAGGTTTGTTGCCTAGAAACAACTTAACTTACTTGGTGTTTGACAAAAAGTGTCCGATCCGGGGAGGAGGGCAGTTTTAAAGCAAATAACAATACAATTGCATGAAAGCTGTTTCTTTAAGGACACAAACCTAAATGCGCGATTTTCAAACCATTTTGCACCGACAAAGTATATTAAAATTAAATGACCTTTTTTTTATATAGCAGTGGCGCACACATTGAAGG
>MU184051.1:162136-181937 GCA_016904865.1 Pissodes strobi | reverse complement strand
TGCGTTAGTACTACCTATTTGACTTGTAAATTACGTATGCAAACTTTCATTTAGATTTATTCCTTGGTTTCAGTTTGAGGGAGAGACAGCTGATGTTGTGTTTTTAAATAATTCATGCGAAATTCACAATAGCCGCCATTGGTACGATATAATGAGAGGGAAATATGTTATTTCGGATATACGTGCGTTAGTACTACCTATTTGACTTTTAAATTACGTATGCAAACTTTCATTTAGGTTAATTCCTTGGTTTCAGTTTGAGGGAGACACAGCTGATTGTATTTTTAAATAATTCATGCGAAATTCACAATAGTCGCCATTGGAACAATATAATGAGAGGGAAATATGTTATTTCGGATATACGTGCGTTAGTACTACCTATTTGACTTGTAAATTAAGTATGCAAACTTTCATTTAGGTTCATTCCTTGGTTTCAGTTTGAGGGAGAGACAACTGATTGTATTTTTAAATAATTCATGCGAAATTCACAATAGTCGCCATTGGAACAATATAATTTTTCAAATCTTTTCAATGGATGATTTTCTAATCCACTAGCAGGAATAATTTCTATCTAGCTTCAGGAATAATGATCGGCATATACTGACTTCGGAGCAAGAAGAAGTGCATCTTCAGTGCAACTTCAGTGACTCACCTGAAGAAATAAGTTGAAATTAAAATCTTGAAGAAAGATTCTCAATTCAAAACTTTTATACTCAAACCCACTTTATAAATGAGGAACCTCTATTCGACTCGTATCGTTGATCTACCTCGAAGAAGGAATTACAGCTGAATCCTTTTATTTGCAAGCAGATTTCATAAAGGACAAAGTCCAACTTTAATACTTTTAATGCCTAAGCTACTTCACAAATGAAAATTTGCATAGTTACTCAGAAACTCAATATTTTAGCCAACGAGATTCTCAATTCCATCTAGTCTAATTTGAATTAAAAAAGAGAATTGATCTTGAAATAACACCTTTATTTTGTAGCTAACTTCATACCAAAGTGAAAAACGTTGCCAAGGGCGGATTTAGATAACTTTTCCTGGGGGAGCGGGGGGAGGCTAAAGCATAGTCATATCCCAGAGCCCTAATTTTGGAAAAATAAAAAAACACTTTGCTGTAAAGCACGCAAAAGAAAAAATTTATAAAAAATGTAAATCAAGAAACAAAAATGATTTATTAATTTATCAATTACAGTTTTTTCAAATTAATAATACATTTCGAGCAAACAAAATATGTGCCTACTACATTTAAACATTAAATAGATTTTAAACCAAACTAAGAATTAAAAATTCGCTCGTTAACTTTGGTATACTATTAAAAAAGGAATTTGAAATTAAAAAAATAAATCAATAACAAATTTAGTACGAAACGATATATGAAATCAAGGATAATTTTTGAATTGAATTGATGTATTTTTTTATTATTTTGAATCAGTCAGGGGGGGGGGGTAATTACCACAATTACCCTCTCCCCATAGATCCGGCCTTGAACGTTGCCAAAGTATTCTTTTTTTAACGCAACGAAAGGACGTCTTCAAAATGTTAAACCGGCACAAAGGAGCAAACTTCCGGTTTAACATTTAACTGATGGGGGTTGACAATGGCGCATGCATATGATGTCCTGGAGACTGCCGCTATAACTTTTCTATTATTTTGTCTAAATTAAGGTCGGGTTTACCGATTCAGTTCCGCACTCGAAAAGCCAAAGCTTATTCTTGTACTGATCGAACCACGCTCATGCACTCATCGGAAAAAACAAATATTTAACGCAATATTTCATTTCAAATGTCAAACGAATTCGTTTCCTGACCTTTAACTCGGAATGATAGGTTGTGCCAACGTAATAACGTCCGCAATGCAATCGTACCTGCAGTCTGAATGAGCCTGCAATAAAGACTGCAAATGAGTGACATTAGGACACGCAAAGCGACGACGCCTTGGCACGGCGCCGCGGCGGCTGGCGTCTCCAAAACTGACTATTATTCAAGCTCGCTATCGGTAGGGGAGACCGGTGCTAGAAATAACCAGATATTCATTGCATGCATAGAAAGAGTATATCTCATAATATATGCCTAGATGTTTGAACAAGCCAGGGTCATGCATCGTATCTAAATCAATTTCCGTAGTAAATATTATTAATTAAACAAAATCTATAGGGAAATGAGAGGGTTTAAAGTTGATTTATTAAATTATTTGGTCAAAATCACAAAAACTGCAATACAAGAAATTGTTTGCAATAAAAGCAGTTATAATAGCGTGGAAGAGAAAAAGAAATTTAATGCCTGCAATTACCGAAAGGTCAAAGAATGGTGTGAAAATGTCACAAGGTCACTTTCTACTCTGTAACATGCTAATCTAACCCAATATAACCTAAACAACATACCTATTACATACGAATTTTTGAGACCTAATACGTGACGAAAGAACCCTGACTATGCATTATGCTTTGAAATTCAATCAGTTATTATTATAAAATGAGCAATTTGGTGCCTTAAACCTTTTTGACATCTATACAACCTTGACTTTTGGAACCAAGTCAGCTTTAATGAAATTTAAAGTAAAAAAGTGCTCTCTTAATTTATATGCAAAAACATATAATTTTTAGTATTTTCATACAGAAAGTTATTGCAAAAATGTAAATGCAGCCTTGAGTAGAAATATCGCCGATCTCCCCTACATTGCTTGAAAGTTTCCAGGCCCCTTGGATACAGTTATCTTATGAAGAAACTATTTATAATGCTAAAGTTTGAAATATAAAAGCTAGCGACCTAAGAATGAGTCAAAAAGTTTCCATACAATTCTCGTATAGTTTTATGATTTCCGAATAGAATCGATACAAACCTAAATGGCATAGATACAGATAAAGCTGTGACGTAGGCATTATGACTAACATTTCGTATTTTTATTGCAAGAAAAGTTTATACCGGATTTTTTGCTTTGGTTCACCGCGATTTTCCACTCTGTATAAGCTATAGCGAAATGTCGTGTCAAGATTTGCAAATGTCGAAGGAAATTACATGCAAAAATACACGCATTAAACGTGTTGTATATAAAGTTACAAATTTTTAACATAGTCGGGTGGAAATTAATAATCGCTTTTGCGTGCATACGAGGCAAGCAAAAAGTCTCACCAGCGGGACATTAGTTTTTATTCAATTATGCGCAAGATATGTGCCATACCATACACATAAAATTACAATAATTATATTGGAATTAGCAAATTAATAGTTAAATTAAATGCGTTGTTTTTAGACATCTTTGAGAGACGCACTGTGATCAATTTGTCAATCCTTGGTCTATCCCCAAAAAAATAACGGTTCAAGCTCAAGTACATGACGAATCATCTAAAAAAATTAATAATGTCATCCGAGGTAGTAAAGACGAAGCCGCTGCCGATCTTGACAAAAATGCACAAAAAGAAGTGATTTCTCATGATACTGATGATCAGGAGGAGTAGGAATCGATTGTTCAAACTAGGCGTCGACGTCAAAAGTACCCTGCCGCAAAGACTACCAGACCAACCCCAATTAAAGGCTCAAACCTTAATGCTGCCGAGTTGCAGGTGGCTCAGAACCGATACTGGATATTCCTGTCTGGATTTTCAGCTACTATGGAAAGCGAAGTAACTTTAAGCTTTCTCAAAAAGCACAACCTTGGCAATGATTGTGTGTGTGACAAGATGAGGATGAAAGAAACTCGCTGGAGTGCATTCAAACTGGGTGTGTCTATGGACTGCAAAGACAGGATAATGGATTGTGATCTTTGGCCGGTTGGGATCACAATTAACCATTTTGTCAATCTTCAACGCCGAAAGATGATGAGGGAGGCCTCGGCCAGTCTACCACGGTTAGTTCTGTAAGCTCTAGTCAAATATTAATTCAAAATAATTCAAAGAGTTTTAAAATATTTTATGCTAATTTTCAGTGTTTAAGAAATAAGATTTCTGAGTTTGAGGTATTTCTGGAGGATAAGTTGTTCGACTGCTTATGTTATGGTTCAGGATGAGTTGATAATGACAAAGATAAATAACTTCCGGTTTGTTTCTGGTTTTTGCAGGTCGACATATGGTCATGGTGGTGTTGCGATGTTTGGTCGGGATGACATGATGGCAATAAATAATATCTCCAATCTTTCACAGGAACTCCACTGCGAAATCAGTGGCATGATCATCAGAGGGATTGATACACAGGTCTTGACTGTTTATAGATCACCAAATGGTGACTTTCTTAGAGATACTCTCATGTGCCCTAGGTAGACTTGATCCCAATATCAGAATCATTGTGGCAGGAGACTTTAATGTTCATTTTTCCACCAATAATAAGCTACCCGGCAAGGAGTCTGTCTTGACAATGTGTTTACCAACTTTATTGCAGGTTTTCAGGTACGGCACTGTGACTTTGCATCATTTTCAGACCATGACGGTATAGTGATCCAATTTGAGACGAAGCCCATGTGCATTAAGTCAAGAATAGTGTACAGACCCATAACCGACTCCGGTCTTTTGCAGCTGTATAACATGATTGAGTCTTGTGATTGGGAATTTGTGTCGGATCAATCCATTGGTCCTGAGAGGAGGTTTGAAATTTTCATGGAGACTATTCAAGAGTTGGTGGACAGGGTGTTTCCATTGAAGACGAGGCTTGGTTCATATGGAGGGCCACGCGGAACAACTATCAATTGGTTCAATGATAATCTCCGTAACATGCGTGATAGGTTGGAAACTCTTGTGGCCATCAATAAAGCCAACCCACACCTTATCAGAAGGGACATGATCAGAGATTATAGGAGATGTTACCGCCATGAAATTTCCCAATACAAAAAACAAGCCCACGACACTTTTATTAATCAATTATCCAATCCACAGGGAGCAATGTGGCAGATCATCAATGGTAAAAAGCACGGTTCATCTTCTGAAACCTCCAATACTCTGACGGCAGACTCTCTAGGTGATTTCTTTGTTGGTACTGCCGAGGAGGTGATCTCAACCCTCCCTGCCAGATCGAAGTGTTTCTCTGAATTTTTATTGCAGCCTGACCTTTACATTCAATACTGTAAGCTATAATACTGTAAGAAGTATAATTGATCAAACAAAAAACTCAAAATGTAAAGATAGCTTTGACATAAATGTTAAAATTGTTAAGTCATTGAATAATGTAATCATTTACCCTCTAACCAAGATCATGAACGCGTGTGTTACAGCTAACATATTTCCATCGATTTTAAAGACTGCGAAGGTCATCCCCATTTACAAGGGTAAGGGCTCTAGGAACGAACCAACATACTATAGACCCATATCCATATTGCCTATATCCTCCAGATTGTTTGAAAAAGTACTTAATCAACAAATCAAAGAATACTTTGAGTCCAACAATTTGTTTTTTCAAAACCAGTTTGGCTTTCGTGTTAGTACGTCTACTACTCTTGCTACAGACACTTTCACCACTCATGTCCTAGAGGGGTTTGAGAGAGGTTGTGATACTATTGCTTCATTTTCTGACCTAACAAAAACGTTTGATTGTGTCTCCAATTCTATTCTATTTCAAAAGCTTAAGTTTTACAATTTCCACCCTGATAGCATTAGACTGCTTGAGACATATCTTGATGGTAGAGCCCAATATGTATTTTTCAATGGTCACCAATCAAAAACAAAACAGGTAAAACATGGTGTTCCTCAGGGTTCAGATGTGAATGATCTTGTCAATGCTGTGCCAGATGTACGGTTGCTTCTCTTTGCTGATGACACAACTGTCTACTTCCCTACAGATCGATGGTATGGCCTCTGACATATATAATAGAGTGGAATCTTGGTTTGTGGCTAACAGGTTGTCTCTCAACAGTGCTAATACTCAGACCATGAACTTTTCCCTGTCACACAGAGCCCCTAAGCCTGTAGAGCCTCTTGTCACTTTTCTCGGAGTCTGTCTTGATCCAGGTTTGGTCTGGGCTGAGCATGTAAACAAGTTGTGTGGTAAGCTTTCTGGTGTTATTTTCCTGATCAGAAATCTCTCGGGATGTGTTTCTGCAAATACATTGCTTCAGTCATATCATGGTTGCTTTGCTTCTCGACTTTCTTATGAACTTTTGGTGTGGGGGCACTCTTCACATGCTGACTTGGTGTTCGGACTGCAGCGTAAATGTGTGAGAATAATTGCAGGGCTCCAGTATCGGGAATGTTGCAGACAGAGCTTTGTGCAGTTGCACATCATGACTGTACCCTCTCTCTATATTTTTCAGTGCCTATGTTACATGAATCAATATCAATTCCACAGCAATGTACACAATCATCTGACCAGACATCGTGGCAATATTGTGCGTGGGTTTCGTCGGCTCTCGAGGACCAGGGATGGTACTGGGTATCTGGGCCTGAACTTCTTTAATTTTCTGCCAACTATTGTTCGTTTACTGGAACTGAAAGTTTTCAGATCACGAATAAAAAGTTTTCTTTAATCAAGGGCATTCTACTCCTTCCGGGAATACTTTAGCTCAGATCTTGGTGAGGTATAGATGTTTTTTATTTTTATTGTTGTAATGTTGTTTTATTAACAGTTCATTAACTTTTTATTTCAAGTGTTTATGATGCAATGTAGTACTTGTAAGTTTATATGTAGTGTAGTGTTTTATATATTTTTTACATGACTTGTGTGATACTATTTTGTAATTAACATTAATAAATTGATTGATTGATTGAATATTAGCAGTACAAAAACAAATTATGGTAAATATATTTATTTAATATTGGCTTGTTTATATTTTACAATGAGAATAACCACTAAAAAAGGAAGGAAAACATTTATATATTATGCAGAGTATAACCAGAAACCGTACCAAAGCAACTATAAATACCCTATTTTCTTTTAAATATCTTATTATTTTTTATTATAGTTAATCTAAGGACCAGGCGGCCTTAATCCTGTGACCAACCTCCAGCTTGTTGAGAACTAAGGATGTTTTTATCTTGCCAGTCTTTTCATACAGTATAACCTTCGTTTAGCCAGGGTTCATCCTAATAAAAAAACTTGTATTTGCTACGATATTTTCGGATTGACTTCAAGTATTCTCGCTTATAGCCCCTAGCCTAGAAAATATTTTCAAGAACTAAATTTTGCTGTCTTATATGTATATACGTATTAGTTCAGTCAAATGGTACACAAGGAGGGTTCGAAGTAGAAAGTTCTGGTGTAATTGTTTTTAGTGGTTTACTATATGTTTTTGAGGTGCTGGACATGAATCTGAAGTTGTCCAACAAAAATTCTCGCGGCAAATATGAGAAAATAATAAAAAAAAAGAATGAGTTTTATTGATTTTCAGGTTATAACTTGCAAATCAAGCTATTTAGCAAAACGTGGTCAGTAGTAAAATCAAGAGAAGAAAATTACCTACAATTTATGTCTCTTAACATTTTTTGGTACGTCGTATTGTTTCCACGCAAAAGAGTGTTGAAGCATCGAGGAAGCAGTAATTTTTGGAAAATAAAAAAAAAATAAATAAATGAAGTACAACGTTCCCTTTAACTGAATTATTTTATCCGTAGCTTCTTGCCTTGCCTTTTAACGTGTTTACCTGGAAAACATTCCTAGTTTATTATTCTTGGAAAAACCATAGACTCGGCTGAGGCGTACCCCGCGCCAAGCGCAAGTCACCTCTCAGCAGGGTTCCCAATTTGCCTGGAATTCCGGGTTTTGCCAGGAATTATATGTCTTGCCAGTTATTATGCCAGGAATGATTTAGTGTCAGGAATTTGCCAGGAACGAGGGCTATACTAAATATATTTTATTAAAAAAAAAATTGCCAGGAATTTTGTGTTAACCTGTTCGGAAACCCTGCCTCTTAGTTAGTCAGTTCATTCATTGTCGCTGTCAGTGTCGCGATCGTGTCATTTGTCTCTCCCTGCAACAGCGTAGCGTCTAGTTATTCTCGTTTCTGAGTGTTTTCGTTAAGATACAATGCAAAAACTCGGTCGTAATGTCCAGTGATAACTATTTTATTTGTGAAAAATATTTGAGTGAGGGTGTAGTGAAAGTGGTTAAGCAAAAATGAATAGAACCATTACGTGATGCTAGTAAGAAAATAAATGATTGAAAGAGAGCGGTTTCGGCGGTTAAAACATCTGCTTGCGTACATATTTCATGTCAGAAAAGTTACATAAATGAAAGAATGATAGCTTCTCACCTGAAGAAAGCTGCTCAACCAGGCACATCTTCAGGAAAACTAAGATCATCCTCTGAGTTTTATTTCAAAACCAAAACACATTGCTTTGTGTGTGGAATAGGTATTCCTGAAGATTACGCAAGATTACAACAACGACTACCTCCTCATAAACGTAATTTGGTACATCAGGTGATGAAAATAGAGATGAAAGATACAGTCATCAAACAGGCTCAACTACGTGGACATGATTTCGATGCAGCAGTTATCAATAGGATCCAGCCGATAACACATATGGTGGCTCCTGATTGTATCATGATAAATGCTTAAAAAATCTGTACATTAGTAGGCCCAAGGTTGATGAAAAAAAGGTTGGCCCTCATGTCGAAGAGAATGAGGGGGCGATGAATGACATTTTCACTTTTATGGAAAGCTATGAGGAGGAATGTCAGTTTTCATTAGACCAGCTAATGACCCAGATAGAGTGCAACTACATTCCTCAAAGAAAAACAGTAACACAACATTTATTGGAGAGATATGGGGAAGATGTTATCATATCAAATGTTAAACAAAATACAATTGTATATTTTAAACATACTGGCCATAAGATTTTGACAGATGCGTGGTACATTGGAAAACGTTCATAAGAACGAGAAGAACGTCTTCGTAAAGTTAAGAGAGCGGCTAATGTAATTCTTGACGAGATACGATCAGTACCGTATATATTTGGGTGACTATCCTCCTCCAGATTCTTTGTTTGACGAAAATGAAAGCCTTCTCCTGGAAATTCTCAAAGCACACAAAAAAGACTTTGTAGAGGAATTAAAAACCAAGTTTTCTGCACAGCTCCAAGCTATAGCTAAGCTTGGTGCTACTTCAAAGCTATGGATTCAATACTTCGAAATAGTTACGCTTGTTAAGTTATTCATTGAAGCTGAAAGAGCAGGTAACTGGAAACTCCATCTCCAAGTTGTCTACCAAATTCTTCCGTATTTCCATGCTATCGGACATTTTTTGTATGCCAAACAAGACATGCACAGTTTAAAAGATAAAAATGAGCAATCAGGAATACGAAATATTCACGGGTGGCGGATTCACAATACGAAGGACTAGCAAATTCTGGTGAGCAGTCTCTAATGAGGATAAGGAAAATTGCTGGAGGGCTGACTTATGATCGTAGAGTTAGTGAAAGTATTCTCTGTAGGTGGACTAAAGGAATGACTTCCCTCAAAAATATTTGTGAGGAAATGGAGACGATGTGTGGAGTAGCATTCACTAGTTCAAAACAACACGTGGAGATGAGAGAATCGAGGATGAAAAGGGATACAAGTGATTCGGAGTGGTTTACGCAACACTGTCATTTTCCTGATGTCACAGATTTCTTATCTTTTACCACTGGTGTTGTAGGAGACAACACCATCAACTGTTACATGGTCAATCAGACTGGACTTCTAGCAGTTGGTAGAATTGTGGGCGGTAATTTTGAAACTGTTAAATCATACAGGAAAGACAGAGTTTTGCCACTTGCTACGATGAAAAATGCAATCAAAATAATATAGTGATGAAACCATCCCCATCAATTCTTCGACCATTTTTCAAAGGATCACAATTGCTAAGCAATGTGATGAAGAACTTGAAGAGGTCTTAAAATATGAACTGTGCCCTTATGCGTTGCCTCTTTTTGACGACTATGGTATGAGAAAAGGAACCAAGTCTGCTTTATACAAAGCATTCACACCAATCTGCAAGGGTGTGTGTACGTCATAGATGAAGGATACTTACTGCACAGAGTCGTGTGGACCAAGGGTCATTTATTTTCATCAATTTGTGAAAATTATGTTGCATTTGTTAAGTCCAAGTACAAGGACAGTGCTGTAGTCGTCTTCGATGGTTACCCTCAAGATGGTACTAAATATGCTGAGCGAGCAAGAAGATCACGCAAACAGATGTCAGTAGATGTAATATTCGACGAAACAATGATTCCGACAGTGCCTCAAGGTAAATTCCTAGGCAATATGAAAAACAAAACCCGTCTTATCTCAATGTTGAAGGACAACTTTGCATCAGCTGGCATTCACATAAAGCAGGAACAAGAGGATGCGGATACACTTATTGTACCACTGCAATGGATCTCGCACGACAGCACAACTCTGCCATTATTGTGGGTGAAGATGTAGATTTGCTGGTGATAATGATTGGTCATTGTCGGGATGTACATTCAAATGTATACGTTCTAAAGCCGGGCAAAAGCGCAGTTTCACAACTAATTTTTTCTCCTGACTGCCAGCCAGGCCAATCCATCAGTGATAACACATTGTTTTTGCATGCCATGGGAGGATGCGATACAACTTCAGCCTCGTTCAAAGTAGGAAAAATAAGGTTTCTCCAAATCCTCAAGGAAAACGCTGCTCTAACCAAGACCATTAAAATTTTTAAAGATCCTACGACACATGCTGACACTGTTCCTAATGCTGCCTAACCTTTTTTACTGCATTGTACAAATTGACTGACAAGGAAGGCACGTCCTTGAACAAATTGAGGTATAAATGCTACCTTAGGTCTGCATACAGAACAACATCACATTTGGCGTCCCTATCTCCTACCGAGGCTGCAGCACATAAACATTCTTTGAGAGCATACTTTCAAGTACAACAGTGGCTTGGAAATAAAAAAGATCCTGAGCAATGAGGGGTGGAAGAAAACCAAAGGGGATCTGCAGCCAGTACCAACGCTACAGTCACCAGCACCAGAAGCAGTTTTAAAACTTATTTCTTGCAAATGCATGAAGACCTGTCAGACCAACTGTGGATGCAAAAAGGGAGGCCTTAACTGTTCTAATATGTGCCTGAAGTGCGAGAACAGCTGTAATAACACGCCCGTTGCAGAAATTCAAGAAGAAGCAGAGGATGGTCTGGAGTTCCCTGAATCACACTATCAGCAAGGATAATTCTATCCCACCTTTATTTCTTCACTCACTATGTATTCAAAATATGTTTCTAAATAGGTACTTGGTACTTACTGCTTTAATATGTATTCAATAAATTGTCAAGTATTTGGAATTAAGTCACTTTATTTGTTTCAGGCGTACAAGAACTGGAAGGCTGTCCTGAAGAAAGTATGGAATCCGTGCCTAAGAGAGCTCGTATAAGTACATATATATATATAAATTGGACAGAAATTCTTAATAGGTAATGCTTTCATATTTATTCAATAAATTGCAAACATTTGGAATTAAGTCGATGATTATTTGTTTCAGGCGTATAAGAACTGGAAGGCAGCCTTCGAGAAATCATGGAAGCCGTGTCTAAGAGAGCCCCAATAACAACCTATCTGGAATCCGATGTACAATGAATAAGTGTATTATTTGCCAAAGATGTTCTACTTATAAAAGTACCAACTCCTCCACGCACATTACTTAAAAATCAACATGTCAGGATTGGTTAACAATTCTAATTCAACCTCAGAATAACGTGAACATGCATCAAAACTTAAACCTGGAATAGTATAATAATCCGCAGGATCTAATTTATAATCCTTAATATATGTTTGTTTTAAGATTTTCAAAAACATCTGCAAGGAGTAACACATGGGAACAAATTAAATACAACTTTGGCTCTATCATACTCTTGTTCGGAAATATGTTCCTCAAATTTTCCTTATCTCGCAAAATTATTGTGGTAACAAGTATTACCGTTATGCCTTTGGTTTACAATTATTTTATGGCCCTAATCGTCGCTTTGTGCTAACAGCTGCATTGGGGCAAATTTTACCTTTAAATTGAAAGACAAACGAAGAGTATTCATCCTTTGAAAAGCCAGAAGACTGAACCATTAATAGATAAACCTAAAGACGAAATACAGGCGATCCTTTTATTGCAGTAACCATTGAAATGGGTTTGCATGTTCCTATCCTCACACCGATTTATTTTTTAAAATTAAAATATTAAGGCTAGCTACATTCAAAATGAAACGCATTCATCGCCAGAATAGCCATAACGCTGTAGCGCTACGGCCAACCTGGTGCTTTAAAATATTGTGCGCCTGGTCTATAAGGTATGTTTATATTCCTAGCGCAATAAAAGCACCTATATTGACACCATTTCAGCCCTTTTTCATTTCATAATTTTACCCTACGCTTATATCGAAGAAACATCGTGCTCCGATATTATTAAGCCATATATAAAACCGAAATTAGAAGCGACCTTTAAGGTAAAATGCAACTTTATATAACAAACTTGCTTGTCACGAGCAAGAATTAACTCCCCACATGCAATACTTTGAGAGCACGATAAAGTCGCGCCATATAATATACGACTGCGAACGTAGGTACAAGAAATACAACTTTTCTCGAACTGTCACTGGCTGATATACCGTAGGTATAAGCTTAATAGCACGGGACGATATTTCCGAATTTATGTCACTTTTACTTCTCGGGACGTACGAGAAGGGGACCTTAAATTTTTTTTAGTAAAACGGCGATCTCCATACAAACATCGACTCAAATAATTAAGTTGATGGATTGAAATGAAATATCCTCCTTGGAAGTTCTGATTATTAATAGATAAGAATTTAGTTCAGCTTCAATTCATTTTAATTATACTACAACGAGAATATTGAAGGGGAGGAGAGGAAAACTGAGTAAGACTATTAGAAGATTGAAGGTAATATGGACTAGTAGTTCAAATGATGTAAGAATTGGTGAGGCAAGGAGACAAGCAATCCTGATGGAGAAGCTATATATACTAAATAGCCATATGTAAGTAGCTTAAGTCAACACATGAGCAACAAGGAAAGTGCCACTTTAGATTTCGGATGTTAAAAGATTACTTTAACCACAATACAGATTGTATTTTCAAGAGAAAGAACTGAGACTACTTACAGCTTGGAAGAATTTTATCAAACTTATAGTATCTCCTTTCTTGTCTTCGCCAATATTGAGACTATTTTTGATATAATAAATGACAATGAAAACCTTGAAGGCAAGATGAGAAAGGATGAAGGGCATCACTGAAAATGAAAAACGAAGCTTGAACACAGGAAATTTATTGAAAAATTTGAAGAAGAAGCTGAAGTCAACTCATGAACAATAAAATAATATCACTTAACCCAACCATGCACAGTACAACTCTTATTTACAGAAAGAGGATAACTTGAATCTAAAGATAAACTCGGCATCTTCCAATTAGGGATATAGAGATATATCAAAATTATGGTATTTTAGAATCTTGATCCAATCTTTAGTTGGCAAGAACCTCTGTTTCTACCACGTTGGAATAAAGAGCATCTGAAGTAAATAGATGAACAGCATGGAAAATACATTCTGAAAACAAAGTCTGGCTCTTTATAGGTCGGAAGGTTATATAGGAATCAGCTATAATTTGAGTAAGCAATGTTGAATCGTTCAAGCAATTTGAAACTGACTTTAGCTACCCTGCAAGTTTAGGGCCTGATTCGAACCATAAGGTTTTTACAGTATAAGCTTGCAAGCTGCATACCTATTAAACTTTAATTCTTATTTGTATATCTGGACTAACTACAGTTCTACAAAACAGAAGTATCGCTTTCTCTCACCTTGACACTGCCATATTTCAGACTGTCTTTGATTGGTTAGAGGATAGTGAAAATTTTGAAGGACGACAATAAGCAGCTTTAACAGCTCCTTGATCAGTATTTGGATGTTGAACAAGAGCACGATGATGAAGAAATAATAAATAAAACAATAGGCTAAATTCATTCAAGTTAAAAGGACAACATATACCTGCTAGTTGAAAACGAAAACTCAAGTCAATAGGTGAACCTTTAGACAAATCCCATTCTTTTGATTGCCTGATGAGAAAGCCTTAACTGTTGCCAAATTCTAAAAGAATTCTGTAGAACAGAAGAGAGTATTCATTCCATGAGTCCAAGACTTACCTCAGCTACCATGAAAGCCCATAGCCCTATTGGAACCATTACATTTCTGCAGTTGAACATGATGACGGTACAGGTTTTTTCTCACAATTTGGATAGGATTTTGATATCCGCACTCCATTTCTAGAGGTATGTTGACATGATCGAATCAAATGCTATCTTTGTTTGGATATAGATTTTCAATTGGCTTAGAAATGAGTCCTACAATGTTTGACGGAAAATTTGAATGGGTAACTGAAGTTAAGATGAGTGAGGAAATAATTGGTATATCTGGAGCTGGTCTCCATTTGCAGATAATAAAAACATGTTATGTGACAGAGTAGTGAGAACTTTGAAAGTAAAATGAGGTACATTGAAGAAAGCCATTGAAAGTTTGATGATAAAATTGAGGAAGACAATAAACAGTTTTAATAGCTACTCTGATCAGAATTTGGATATTTAACAAGATGACAATAATGACGAAATAATTAAAATAAAATATTGGACTAAACCTGCCAGTGTAAAATGATAGTTGATGCCAATATGAAAACCATTAGAAAAATGCTCTAATTTTGACTGTTTGAAAATAAAGAAAATAAAATAATGAACTAAACCTGCTAGTGTAAAATGACAGTGGATGCCAATATGAGAACCATTAGAAAAATGCTTTGATTGGAAAGCCTTAACTGCTGCCAAATTCTAAAAGAATTCTGTAGAACTGAAGTTTGAATATTCATTCCAGGGGTCCAAGATTCACCTCAGCTACCATGAAAGCCTATAGCCTTATTGGAACCATAACATTTCTGCAGTTGAACATGATGACAGTATAGGTTTGAATTTCTCACAATTTAGAAGGGATTTTGATATTAGCACCCTATTTCGAGAGGTACGCTAACTTGATCAAATCAAAGACTATCTTTGTTTGGCTACAGTTTGCCAATTGGCATAAAAATGAGACCTACAATGTTTGACGGAGAATTTGAATGGGCAGCTGAAGCCAAGATGAGTGAGGACATAATTGGTATCTCTGGAGCTGGTCTCCATTTGCAGATAATAAAAACATCTCTTTCTCTCACGTTGTGACCGCCATAATTCGAACTACTTTTCTTATGTGACAGAGCAGTGAGAGTTTTGAAAGTATGAAAGTAAAATGAGGAACATTGATGAAAGCCATTGGAAGGTTGATGATAATATTAAGAAAGACAATACATAGCTTTAACAGCATATTTTTACTCACACTTTGGATATTTAACAAGAAGACAATAATGAAGAAATAATTTTAAAAAAATAATGCACTAAACCTGCCGGTGTAAAATGATAGCGGATGCCAATATAAGAACCATTAGAAAAATGCTATATTTTTCATTGCTTGATGAGAAAACCTTAACTGCTGCCAAATTCTAAAAGCATTCTGTATAACTGAAGTTTGAGTATTCAAGCGTCCGTGGAAAACTATGCCCTTAATGGAACCATTAAATTTCTGCAGTGAAACATGATAGCAATATAGGTTGGAATTGCTTACAATTTAGAAGGGATTTTGATTTTCGCACTCCATTTCGAGAAGTACGTTGACATGATCAAATCAAATGCTATCTTTGTTTGGCTACAGTTTGTCAATTGGCATAAAAATGAGACCTACAATGTTTGGGCAGCTGAGGTCAAGATGAGTGAGGACATAATTGGTATATCTGGAGCTGGTCCTCATTTGTAAAGAATAGAAACATTCGAACTACCTTTCTTATGTGACAGAGCAGTGAGGATTTTGAAAGTAAAATGAGGAACATTGAAGAAAGCCATTGAAAGGTTGATGATAACAATTAGGAAGACAATAAATAGCTTTAACAGCATTCCTGATCACACTTTGGATATTTAACAAAAAGACAATAATGAAGAAATAATCAAAATAAAATAATGAACTAAACCTGCCAGTGTAAAGTGACAGCAAGAGAACCATTAGAAAAATGCTATAATTTTGGTTGCTTGATGGGAAAGCCTTAACTGCTGCCAAATTCTAAAGGAATTCTGTAGGGCTAAAATTTGAGCATTTTGACCTGAGCTATCATGAAAGCCTATAGCCTTTTTGGAACCATTAAATTTTTGCAGTTGAACATGATGAGAGTATAGGTTGGATTTGATCACAATTTAGAAGGGATTTTGATCTTCGCACTCCATTTCGAGAGGTACGTTGACATGATCAAATCAAAGGCTATCTTTGTTTTTCTACAGTTTTTCAATTGACATAAAAAATGAGATCTACAATGTTTGACGGAGAATTTGCATGGGCAGCTGAAGCTAAGATGAGTGAGGGTATATCTGGAGCTGGTCTCCATTTGCAGAGAATATAAACATCTCTTTCTCTCACGTTGAGACCGCCATATTTTGAGCTACCTTTGATATGTGACAGAGCAGTAAGAATTTTGAAAGCAAAATGAGGAACGTTGAAGGAAGCCATTGGAAGTTTGATGATAACATTGTGGAAGACAATAAACAGCCTTCAATAGCATCCCTGATCACACTTTGCATATTTAACAAGAAGACAATAATGAAGAAATAATTAAAATAAAATAATGAACTAAACTTGCCAGTGTAAAATGACAGCGGATGCCAATATGAGAACCATTAGAAAAATGCTTTGATTGGAAAGCCTTAACTGCTGCCAAATTCTAAAAGATTTCTGTAGAACTGAAGTTTGAACATTCATCCCGTGAGTCCAAAATTGACCTCAGCTACCATGAAAGCTTATAGCCATATTGGAACCATTAAATTTCTGCAGTTGATCATAATGGCAGTATAGTTGGATTTGCTCACAATTTAGAAGGGATTTTGATATTTGCACTTCATTTCTAGAGGTACGTTGACATGATCAAATCAAATGATATCTTTGCTTGGCTACAATTTCTCAATTCGCATACAATTGAGACTCACAATGTTTGACGGAGAATATGCATGGGCAGTTGAAGACAAGAAGAGTGAGGAAAATATTTGCATATCTGAAGCTGAACTCCATTTATAGATAATAGAAGCATCTTTCTCTCACTTTTACACCCCCATATCCCAGACTATCTTTGTTTGGTGATAGGAGTGAGCATTTTAAAAATAAGATAAAATTGAGAGAGACAATTAACAGCAGCCCTGATTAGAATTTGACTATTCAACAAAAAGACAATAATGAAGAAATAATTAAAATTAAATAACGGGCAAAACCTGCCAGCTGAAGTCAATATGTGAACCATTAGGAAAATGCTATTCTTTTTATTGCCCAGTTAAAAGGCCCTACATGCTTTCAAATTGTAAAAACATTTTGTAGATTTCAGCTAAAGTTTAAGAATTCTTTCCATGAGTCTAAGATGGAAAACCATTAGGTTTCTGCAGTGGGACATAATGACAGTATAGACTTGAACTTCTCGCAGTTTTGATATTTGGGGTATGATTACATCATCAGATAAAAGATGTGAGGAATTTGAGGATAAATTTGGGGAATCTGAATGCCACTTTGATAAGAATTTAAATGTGTGAAGAAGTAACGGAAAAATAATTAATGTGGAACATTGAGTGAAATCAGTATAAAAATTGGTGAAGCAAGAAGATATATTTGACTGAAAATTTGCATGGGCGGTTGAAACCAAGAAGAGTGCCGAAAATACTGCTCATTACGATTACCTGGAATAAAGACTCTTTCTAAATTGGGAACTTATTCCTAAAGGAACCGCAATAATCGTTCCAACTAGCTGGATAAAAGTTTATAAACTAATATATTTATGCAGCAGAATAAAATGGGCTAAGTTTGGAAATCGTGTATCAACATTCCGGAATTATGGACGCTGAACCAACTTTTGGCACCAAACGATTTATATATTTTCTCCCGATTGAGCTATAGTCACTCTTGTTAAAAAGTTAAGATTTCCAGAGGAGTCTAAAGAGCTCTTTTTGAAGCAATGATTTGTAGCTATTGGAAACCACTGAGGCATATATGCCTTTGTTGGGATTTCTATATAATAGCTACTCTAATAAGCGGTCCTCAAGGTAAAACATTTAAAAAAAATCATAAGCGTTTGTTCTGAGGTTGCTATAGCTATTTCTACCCCATTTGTCGAGCTTAATTTCTGAATTGGTTCGTATTGGCTAAAAAATGATCATCCTAAAAAGTTGCGACAAGCGAAAGTTTGAAAAACATATTAGTCATAGAGCTGCAATTTCAAATTAAATAAAGCTAGCCTCCCAACGCATAAAGTAAATGCATTTTCATTTTGAAATGCTTTATAAAGTGTTATTTAATGATCGCAGACACATATACACGCGTTATGCTAAAGACCTCGTAAAATAGGAAAAGTTATGGGCTTTGAAATGATATTGAACTGGGGGGGCGCTTTTCCTTCCTAGAAATTCACCCTTTTATTCGTGTACTGTATTTGCCAACCCCAACGGAATATGCAAACATGGCGGTAATAAAAAGCTGTTTTTATTGTAATTGAAGTGGCGGTAGTTTGCGTCAATTATGGATTCTATACTAAAGAGAAGTTTAGTCATCTTTTGCTGTACAGGGGCAGTTGGATACATAGTATGTTTCTTTGAGAGAGACAGCTCAATTTGATTCCGCTTCAAAAGTTTATATAATATGTGGGCTGCAGGTTGAGCAACAATTAATCAACACTCATTTAACATGCTCAGTTCAGCAGCTTATTTCACCGCAAAATAGAACTTAAACACCCACCCTCTTCGCCCGATTTAGCTCCATGAAATGTTTCTTTTCCCTAAAATAAAATCTGCACATTGCCAACTGAAATAGCGAAATGGGCTAAACCATTATTTAGGATGTGGCCCTTGGGGCCTCAATTTATTAGCATTTAATCCAGTAAATCAAAAGTGATTTTATACAGAGTTTTAAGCTGAGCTTTAAACTGGTCATTATACAGCTTCTTACAGGTCTGTATATAGCTACATACAACTGTATACAACTTTATATATGCCTGCATAGAGCTTTATACAGCTTTAGACAGATATGTGTACAGCTTCAGATAGGTCTGTATAAAGCTTAAAATGTTGAGCTTTCAGATTCGTCTTTGTTGCTTTTTAATAGCGGTAAAATGGGTTTCCTGTGGGGCAACAGTGAACCAGCACTATTATAAACAGCTTTCGTACCAACCCACTCAGATTTTCTATAGTACAGTAAGATTTAATGCTCGCGGTGCTCCTTGCCAGGTTTAGTTCAATCAGATTTTCTTATTTTTCCTTAAGGCTTCATTTAAAAGGAACCCAGTTCTATTCAATTTCTGTAGCAGCTGCAAGAAGACATCTCTTGTTTTTAATTAAAAGCTAGTTATAGCATTAGTATGAGTTAACTAATGTTAGAGAGTATGAGCTGAATTTACCACAAAAAGCACATTTCATTATTTTCAAGCGAATCTCTAGTTTGTTACTGAATTAGTCAAAAAATGAAATTATCAAGATAGTTGCCGAACCAGATTTTTGGTTCATAATAATTGTTTCTGGATGGGCGTTGATGGTGAAAATCCACAAAAGGTTGACACTTTCCTTTCAGACAATTCACCACGCGACTAACAAACAAATTGTCGCCAAAATAACTACCAAAGTTTTCTCCCGGAACCAGTTAACTGCAGCTAATGTAGAGGTATAAGGTGGAAAATATTTCCGCTGTTCTAAACCGGAAACTATCCGGAATAGTTTGTCTCAAACTTTCGAGACTTATGTTAACTGTTTCTGTAAATTCTATTAAAACCAAAATTACTCTCGTCGCTCGACTAGTT
>MU184051.1:139303-162126 GCA_016904865.1 Pissodes strobi | reverse complement strand
TCATCCCGCCCCTGGCAATGCCTGTCAGACAGTCACGACAGACGGCAAAAGCCCACCAGTTCGTCGTGCAACTGGAAAGACTCAGAACATCGCTTTACAAGAACTCCTTTGTCTGGCGCACTGCATCACTGTAGAACTTCCTCCCAGGACATCTGTTTCCTCATAATTATAACTTACAACTATTCAAAAACCATGTCAATCAACATCTTCGCACACACACCGCTCGTCGAGCGCCATCAGTTGTGTGTGCCATTATGAATTTGAAACTAGGAATTAACGATTTTTTTTTTCAAGTTGAAATCCGGAATTTGTAATTAAAGGGTTTCATTTTTACCTTCCAAACTCGGCAATTACGGATTTTTTATACGTTCTAAGTTTGAAATTGATAATTAACGATTTTTTAATTCCCAATTAAGCTTAATTTTGAAATTCGAACCCGAAATTAATTACTTTAATAAACTATTGTTTTAAAACTCGTTCTTATTATGAATTTGAAACTCGAAATTCTGAATCAAAGTTTTCTGCCTAGCTGCGACTTTGAAATTTCGAATTAACCTTAATTCTGCTTTTTTATTTCGGAATTAAAACTTTTTGATTAATCCCGAGCTTGAGGCTGAAAATTAAAGGATTTTTGTCTAATTATAAATTTGAAATTAAGAATTTTTGTGCATTCATGAATTCGAAGCTTGAAATTAAGCTCAATTCTAATTTTCACAGTAAGAATTAGAGGTTTTAGCTCAGTTTTGACTGCAAAACTCAGAGTTATCCTTAATTATGAATTTTAAACCTGAAATTAAGAATTGTTTTCATAACTATGACTTTAAAGCTCCGTCATGTTTGCTTTAAATGAATTTGAGAGTCTGAAATTAGAATTTTTCTCTTTAGTTCTGATTTTGAAATCTTGAAATAAGTTTAATTTTGATTTTAAATCTCCAAATTACGGTTTGAGCCTAGTTTTGGTTAATTAGGGATTAAGCTCAATTCTATCACTTTCAAACTGAGCGATTAATTTTGGTTTTGAAAATCGAAATTAACTGTTTTTGTTTACTCATGAATTTGATCTCCAAATTAAGCCTAATTCTGACTTTCTAACTAAATGAAGAACTCTGATTTTGTAACTCAAAATTAGAAACAATTTTACCTTTTAACTCACTGCTTGATTGATGCTGGCTTTGAAACTAACCCAAACTTGAAGTTATTATACTTTTCATTCGAAGTTTTTATTTCAAAATTATTGATTTGAAACTCCACATATTTTATAAAGAAGATTCTATGCCTTCACTTCTTTTATGATATACCAACAAAACGAAAAAGTACCACTTTCGATTCTCGGTCGGTACACAAACGGTTATTTAAGTTTTGCGTCAAACACCAATAACAAAAAATAACACTTGACAAAATATAAATTTCCATCGTGTAAACAGCATACCCGCATAACCCCAAACACTTCGCCCCGGAACAACTCATTTGGCCCGCCTTGTAGTCTAGGCCCCGACCTAATTTATTACTATGTCAAATTTCTAATACTCGACTCATGCAATATCTATTCTGCTGTTATTTATGCGGATGTACAAATTGCGGAATTGCATATTAAGCTTATTGCGCTATAAAGGAAGATCTGCCGGCCGGTATATTATGGCTCACTTATCTTTAATGTTCCCACAATGAATATTACTATTTTGTTGCGATTAAAATACATGAAGCATCATGGACGGAGCAATGCGAAGATTTTAGTGCTGAGACCAAAACAAATTATATGAGTCCCTTTCGTGTCTAGCCATCTTAAATAAATATCAGATTATATTGTCGGATATACCTACATCGTAACACCATTAAGCAATGCATTTTAATAATCCCTTTTTAAATATTCATGCCGAAATAAAAACGTACTGCGGCCACCGTATATTAGTCAGCAAATTTGCACGACAGTCATAAAGATAGAATCAAAACAGAACATTCAATTTGCTAAGTCAACCCCTTTAAACCGCCCCGGCGAATGCATGATAGGGTTGCAAACAATGATTCATTACTTCCCATTATTTTGATGAATCATGGATTTGCAACGACAAATTTTATGTCAGTTTGCCTCAAAATTATAGCTTCTGCCAGTTTTAATGAGTATGTTTTGTGAAATAGTCCTATTCTCGTTTTATTGAATGGGAAATAGACGGGAACTGCTAGATTGCCTTGTAAGGTTTTAGATTCTCGCGATATTGTTCAACCGTAAGGGGTGGACTGTTAGTATACATACGAGACCCTGTAGGCATATTTTTAAAGTCTTATTTGACTCATATACCCTGATCTACAATACAACAATATTTTCAGTTATATATTCAAGGTGATGACCTAAAGTTTTATATCTTTCGAACAGGGTTACGTTGATATAATATAGATATGGTTGTCTAAATATACAAGTACAGGAGTACAAATTGAACCCTAAAAGTCCTTTTAAAATTTAATTATTTTAAACACTTTTCTGTTGATCCCATTTACTTATTTACTCACCCGATCTATTGAAATCAATATCTGGATATGCATTGGCTCTACAGTTTTTTTATATTTTCAATTGTTACGCCTCTGGTTCAGTTTTATCCACTTGCTTATTCTATGTATATTTTGAGATTAATGTTTCAAATCTATCAGCATAGCCAACTACCTCCCTATTCGCTATACTATATTTGTTGGGTTTCGATATTAATGGGGCCGTCACAATCTCGACGATCGCGACACTCAAAATGCCTATTAAGTCAGATCCCCGACGATATTATAAACCTGGCTAAACCATAATCCCGAAAAATCAAACAGTTTTGAAATTCTGGCTGTATCAAAATTTCAACGAATCCCATGAAAATTGATATCGCCGTAATATTTAAATCCCAGCCTAATGAAAATCATGACCTGATTAAAATCTTGGTAACGTAAAAAGCCTAAAAATGGATCAAAAAGTTTTGTCAAAGTAAATAATTCCAACATCGTCAAATCCCAGATAAAAAACAGCATCCCGATAATGTTAAAATCTAGACTATATCAAAACCTCAATAAAACAAAACCCAAACAAATTTAAATTCCAAGTCAAAATCATAATCCCGGCCATACTTAAATCCAGATAAATCAAAATCCCGACAATGAATTTGCGACTATATCAAAATCCCAACAATCAAACTTCCACCGAAGAAAAACTCCCACCAAAAATCCGGGTTATTTCAAAATTCCGGCAATAATAAAATCCTGATGAATCAAAATACTAACAATATATAGTTTCCGACGATCATGACAGATACTAACGTAAACTTACCCAAACTCCTCCCAAATCCCGACAATATTAAAATTCTAGTAATATAGAAATCCAGGTAAACTTCTGTGTCATAATCACATTCCCAAAATGTGAAAATCCCGTCTATATCAAAATCCCGATAAAATATAATCCCAACAATTTAAAATTCTGGCTCTATCAAAATATCGACAGTAACTCCTATCTAAATGAAAATCTTGTCCATATTTAAATCCCGATAAATCAAAATACCGACAATAAATTTACGGCAGACAAAACCCCTACAATGTTAAAATCCCGGTTATATCAAAATTCTGGCTATAATAAAATCCTAATAAATCAAAATATTAAAAATATTTAAATTCTGTCAATGACAGACACTAACAAAATCTAACCCAAACTGTAGTCAAAATCAAAATGACGACAATTCTAAATTCCTGATAAATCGAAATCCCGACAATATTAAAATTCTAGCTAATTATATAGAAATCCGGACAAACTCTTGTGTCATAATCAACATTCCGACAATATGGAAATTCCGGCTACATCAAAATCCTAATAAATCATAATCCCGACAATTCTAAAATTCTAGCTCTATTGAAATCCCCACAGAAACTCCTGTCAAAAATAAAATCTTGACCATATTTAAATCCCTATATATCAAATTTCCGATAATAAATTTACTGTCAACAAAACAGAATCCTGACAATATTAAAATCCCGGTGATATCAATATTCCAGCTATATTAAAATCCTGATAAATCAAAATATTTCATCTGGCAATCATGACAGACGCTAACCCAACTTAATCCAAACTACTGTCAAAATCAAAATCCCGACAATTACAAAATCGCAGGCATATATGAATCCCGATCAATGAAAACCCCGACAATATTAAAATTCTAGCTATACTTCAAGAAATACGGCAAACTCCTGTGACATAATCAACAATCCGCCAATGTGAAAATTCCGGCTATATCAAAATCCCGATAAAACACAATCCCGACATTATTAAAATTCTACCTCTATCAAAATCCCGACAGATACTCCTGTGAAAATTAAAATTTCGACCATATTTAAATCCCGGTAAATCAAAATCCTGACAATAAATTTGCTGCAAACAAACTTCCATCAAAACAAAACTAACTCAAACAATGTTAAAATCCCGGTTATATAAAAATTCCGGCTATATTAAAATCCTGATAAATCAAAATATTGAAAATATTTAATTTCTAGCAATCACCAACCCAAACTAATCCAAACTCTTGTCAAAATCAAAATCCTGACAATTATAAAATCCCGGGCATATCTGAATCCTGATAAATCAAAATCCCGCCAGTATTGAAATTCTAGCAGTATAGAAATCCAGACAAAATCTTGTGCAATCATGAATATTCCTACAAAAATCCCTCTATACCAAAATCCCGATAAAATATAATCCCGACAATATTAAGATACTATCTCTATCAAAATCCCGACAAAAACTCTTATCTAAATCGTAATCTCGATCCCATTTAAATTCTGATAAATCGAAATCCCGACAATAAATTTGTTGGAAACAAGCTGCCACCAAAACCAATCCCCGACATTGTTAAAAGCCCGTTTATATCCTGATGTATCAAAACATTAAAAATATTTAATTTCTGGCAATTATGGCAGACACTAACTCAAATTAACTCAAACTCTTGTCAAAATCAAAATCCCGACAATTATAAAATCCCGAGCATATCTGAATCCCGATAAATCAAAATCTCGACAGTATTGAAATTCTAGCAGTATAGACATCCAGACAAACTCTTGTGCCATAATGAACATTCCTAAAAAAACCCCTCTATATCAAAATACCGATAAAACATAATACCGACAATATTAAAATACTAGCTCCATTAAAATCCCGACAGAAACTCCTCGACCTTATTTAAATCTGGATAAATCAAAATCCTGACAATATATTTGTTGGAAGCAAACTGCCACCAAATCAAAACCCCGACATTGTTGAAATCCTGGTTATATCAATATTTCGACTATATTAAAATCCTGATAAATCAAAACATTAAAAATATTTAATTTTTGGCAATTATGACAGACACTAACCCAAATTAACCCAAGCTTTTGCCAAAATCAAAATCCCGACAATTATAAAATCCCTGGCATATCAGTATTGAAATTCTAGCAGTATAGACATCCAGAGACACTCTTGTGTCATAATGAACATTTCTACAAATATCCCTCTATATCAAAATCCCGATAAAACATAATCCTGATAAATCGAAATCCCGACAATAAATTTGTTGGAAACAAACTGCCACCAAAACAAAACCTCGACATTGTTAAAATCCCGGTTATATCAAAATTCCGACTATATTAAAATTCTGATAAATCAAAACATTAAAAATATTAAATTATTGGCAATTCTGGCATACACTAACCCAAATTAACCCAAACTCTTGTCAAAATCAAAATCCCTACAATATTAAAATTCTAGCTATATAGAAATCCGGACAAACTCTTCTGCTATAATCAGCATTCCGAAGATATGAAAATCCCGGCCTCGGACCGCATAATCTTCAACGTTGCCACGGTTTTTTTTCGGACTGGCTGGCATAGGTACATTTGAATTCAGTTATCTAGTTTTGATGAGGAAGTACAAGAGAAGTAGGTACTATAATAAATGAACATTACGTTGACTGTATCCAATAAAACATATATTTCCAGACTTATCAGACTAAACGATTGCACGAGTCACAAAGGTGAAAACCAGAGACGTTGGCAAAATAAAATATGATTTTCTTGTATAATCATTTAAAAATGTTGAAAAGGGAAACCATATTTAATAATCATCCCTCGACCCGTTTCGTGGGTTTTCATCTTCGTCAGGCATATTCTAAATAAAGTAAACATGATATAGTACAAAAAAGAATTTATTAAACACTATTTATTTTATAGCCTGTGAACATATTACACCTCCATCGAATTGCTTAGTGTTTATGAGCATGCGCAGCTAAGAGCAGGTTCTAAAGGTGGTGCAGGGTAAGACGACGATCCGCTGAAAGCCAGAAGTGTATTCAGCACTTCAGGAGATAGCACAGTAGGTGGTGGAGGACCACAGGATGGTGCAGGCCGAGCTATTACCTTATAAGGAGCAGGAGTGACGCATACAGGAGCTGGCCTGGCACAGGTCACAACGCTTGTTGCCGGCAGGCATGCGTTTACTCCAGTCAATTTATCGCAATACAATTTGCAATTTTTGGCGTAAAGCTTATAGAGCAATGGGAATTTTTCATATAAGGCGACTTTTGGATTGAAACAGTTCGGTTTGGAGATACAGGCTAGTGCTGCGGGCGCTGGTGCGTAGCATTGAGGTGGTAGTAAGTAGGATGATGAAGAATCGATCTTACACGGAGTTGCAACCTGAAAAAAAAAAAAAACACTTTTTGAGGCAACAAATCACAACAATAATTATTTAGGATCCGATATAGGTGCCACTGAACCAATGGTTAGTTGCTTCGTGCATGAAGTAAACAATATTTATTATCAATAACCTGGTACTGATAATTAAAAAAATTAAAACAATTTAAAACCCAACATTTTTTCTTACACCTGTTGATGTTTATGAGGTCTTTGATTTTATAAGGAGTCTGTCTGATAAGCGGTCAGCTGGCTTGGATGAAATCCCAGTGTTGCTGATTTGGTTGCTGAACCTTGACTAGCATAATTAATGCATGGTTCCTAACGGGTGTTTTTTCCGGTTCTTTGAAAAAACGCCAAGCAGAGGCAACATTGACATCTCTCAAGGGCATTCGATACTATAGACCATCCCAGACTCCTGAGAAAGTTGGAGACATGTGGTGTGAGGGGAGTGGGTGCCTCACTATTGAAATCGTATTTGTGTGATAGGAGCCAGTGTATGTGTGTGTTGAGGGAAGTGCTGGCCCGCGTGTATCTGCACTTGTGAGGGTATCCCAGGGGGTGCCCCAAGGATTCATATTGGGTCCGCTTCTGTTCCTGTATGTCTGGTCTTAAACAAACAGAAGATCCGGTCTCATGGAGTTTATTGTTGGCGGGAGCAGGACCGCGTCCCTGTATGTTGGTCTACATCATAGGTCTATACCAGTTGTCGAGAGGGAGAAATTTCTGGTGGTTTAGGTGGATAGCGGATTGTCTTAGCGGGGCTCACATTGGACGCCTGCGATCTAGATTGAATAGCGTATGCATGGCGATTCGTTCTATAAGAGGTCAAATATCCTTTGAAAATCTACGTATATTTTATTTCTCATACGTACAGTCTATAATCCCATATGAAACCATGTTTTGGGGATCATCTTCGGGAGCAAAAAAATCTTCATTGTCCAGAAACGAATAATTACCGTCAATCTTGCAGGGCATTTACGCAACTCTGATTTTTAACAGCACCTTCCCTTTATTATCTCGCACTGGTTTTATTTGTGAAGAAACATCCTGATCTATTTCTGAAGAACAGGAACCGTGGGGGTAATGTATCGGTTGGTACTAGAGTGGAGAATTACCTTAACATACCTGAAAAACAATATTTTTGGAGAGAGGACGACGATATAGAGCCATTTGAGAATTTTTGAAGCTACCATCAGAAATAAGAAATATAACAAATTTTAACAAATTTAAACAAAATGTTATAAACGATCTTAAAGAAGGTTGCCTCTACTCATTTGATATTTAATCTTTATGATTGTATTGGTTTATGTGTTGCGATATTGTTATATGTTTTATTTTGTATATTGTAGTCTTTATTGTACATTGTATGTTTCTGAAATCGTAATTTTAAGTGTAAGTTTTATTAAGTTGACGGCGCGGCGCCTTGTCGATATTCGAAAGTATGGCTTGAAGGAATAAATAAATAAAAATCAAAATTAGATATCGATAAGTAGTTCCATGGCAAAGTTATCTACAATCTACAAAACTTGTGTCTCTTAGCATCGATATTTTTGTTCGTTCGCAAAATATTGGATTCCAAAATTAACCTGAAAATTCGCTTGACTCGCTTAAATTTTCCAGCAGCTTAGATGGAGGAAAAGAACATGAAAATACTAGTAGTCTTTAATGAGGTAGAGTAAACGTAATTTACCGCACTAAACCGTTTTTCTACATCTCATGTGATGGAAAGTGAAATCAGGAGAATGTTTTTGTTGTTAAACAAAAAACAGATGCAATACGGGTATTGTGTATCATGGTTTGCTGAAGGGAAAAGCATTGAGATATCTTCATGAACTACATTGGACCAGATTCTCATTACGGTTCACCGATCAGCTTAAATCAAGCAAAAAGGGATATAAATTATGGCTTATAAGTGCAAAAAATGCAACTTTAACAAACCATGTTCTGAACTTTACCAATGTAGTGCCTACCAGGGGTTGATGGAGCTCCCCGTGATGAACAATACCTGGAGGCGAATGAATTCAGTGAGTTTTTTGCAACAGGTGTTGGCATCTGTCCTTACTTCGTCTGAATATCATGATGCATTTATTACGATTCCGATGACCTGAAGGAGGTAAGTCTTATACAAGTGTCATCAATGCTTTTAAAAACCAATCCAGTATATAAGAACATTTATCATATGAGTGTCCCTATGATCAGACAACCGAAAGGTCAAAGATATGGTGTTTTTTTCTGACTGCCTGTAGCTATCTAAAGTATTACCTATCTACAAAAAAGGAGTGAGGAATGATCCCAACAAAAATTTGAAGGTATAATAAAGGAAGCTGCGAAGGTGCTGCCTTGTAGGACGGATGTTGGTTCATCAAAGGCTAAAGGAAGAAAACCTTGAATGGGGGGTCCAGGTAGGGGGGTTTTGGCAATGGGCTAGCTCCCCATCACAAGTGAAAAATATAGCAGTGCTAAAAAATCCAGCGAACAGCCTCGGAAGTCGAATGGACCTCAACGGACACGACCACTGCATCGAAACAAGGAACGATTATAGGAACTTGGAATGTACAAGGAATAAATAAAAAGCTGGACGATGTTGAAGAATTGGAAGATATGAAGATTGACATAGCAGTACTCACCGAAACTAAGAAAAAAGAAAATTGAATTGAGCACCTCGCAAACTACATTTATATCTACAGTGGAGTCCCTAAGAATGAGAGAGCTGGCCAAGGAGTCTCAATATTAATAAAGAAAAAATACACAAAAAAATCCATAACTGGAACACAATAAATGAACGGATACTGTCAGTTTACTTAACAATCAACTATTGTTGGAGTGTACGGTTCAAATGACGACTCGGGACAATCAGTAAAAGATGAGTTTTGTAATACACTAAACGACACCCTTACAACCTTTGGTAACCAAAGAGAGCTGATTTTGCTAGGAGATCTAAATGCTAGAGTAGGAAAAAACGATAGTAAAGTGGTTGGAGCATACGGAGAAGAGACGCTAAACGACAAGGGCCAAAGGCTTCTAGAGACATGCGAACAACATAGAATGAAAATATTGAATGGATTCTTCAACCACAAGAATATTCATAAATATACATGGCACCAGGACACCAGATGTCTCAAATCCATAATAGACTACATAATCCTAAAACAAGACACCAATTGTCATACAAACGATACAAGAGTATATAGAGGAGTGGAATGCGGCTCCGACCACTTTCTACTAATCTCGAAAATATTGATAAAATTCAACAAAGATACAGATAAAATAAAGGACACCTACAGGATACCAAACTGGAACAAGCCAAATATAACCTTGACAGCCTATACGAATCGAGCACTAGAACCCTCTATCAGAATCGGCTGGACCAGAAACTAAATGAACAATATCTAACTATGGACACTACAGATCTCTACAAACACGTAATGGAGTCTATACACTCGGTCGCATATGAGTCTCTCGGAATAGAAAATGACAATCACGCAAAAAACTACAGTCTGATCTGAAATACAGAGCTAGAAGAACAGAAGCAAAATAAACAGCAAGCCTACAATAAATGGCTAAGTACAAAGGCTAACAACGACTATGAAACATATAAACAAGAACAACGTAAATACAAAAGCTTAACAATAGCTTAACAATAACAAAAACGAAACATGGGAAAGGAAGTGTAAAGAGGTGGACTGTCACATCGGCGGCACAAGATCGTCAGAGGCCTGGAACTTGATTAGGTCACTAAGAAAAGAAACGTCAAATAAAATAAATATACAGGCGATACAACTAGATAAATGGCAAAAACACTATGCCAAAGAACTGAAAGAAGACAAAGAACGGCATCTTACAAGATCACCTGCATTATGTACTGTACAGAGAGAATATATTGAAATCGACGATGACGTGATAGAGAAAGCGATAAAAGCCATGAAAACCAAAAAAGCACCGGGGCCAGAAGGATTACCAGCAGAACTACTTAGAAATGGCTCACGGAAACTAACCACATACCTAAAGGAGTTGATTACAAGATACATAAACGGAGAACCAATCCCAACTACTTGGAAAGAAGCATGGATAACACCGATACATAAAAAGGGGATAAAAGATGACTACTCTAACTACAGATGCATTTCGGTCACCAGCACAATGAGTAGATTGTATGGACGAATCCTCCGAAATATATCTAATTGAGAAAGAATACTCACCACTTAAAATAGAAGAGCAGGCAGGCTTTCGTACAGGACGATCATGTATGGACCACATCTTTACTTTGGTTCAATTAAATGAAAAAAAAACTGCAACAAACAGAGATGTCCATCTACTTTTTGCAGACGTTACAAAGGCCTATGACACAGTCCCGGTCCAGAGACTCTGGTCCTAGAAAAATCTTCGATAAACAATACAGCCATACTAGCAATTAAACAACTTTATGATCAAGCAACATCAAGAATTAAAGTAGGTACAACTATATCCGGAAATTTTATGGTATCCAAAGGCCTGCGACAAGTATGCTGTCTATCGCCCACACTATTCAAGATTTACCTTAATGAAGCTCTCCGAAAATGGAGAAGATTATGCGGTGGAATGGGAATACAACTAAATGAGGAAAAAACTTTATACACCCTACACTTTGCGGACGATCAGGTAGTAATAGCCCAGGACAAAGAAGATTTAGAGTTTATGACAACAAGACTTCTGCATGAATATGAAAACTAGGGAATGTGGGTTAACAAATCGAAGACCAAATATCTGTGCAAATTATAACCTTTCCAGGTAAGAAAACGATGGTCAGTTAAGTAAAATAAGATTTTTTTCAGACACATTTCTTATTTTCTATTTTTTGCATGCAGATATTACACACCTAACGATTAATTATGTGATTTTAGTACACGCTGTCCCCGAAATATTATTCCTAATAAAATAATTAAGAAAAATATGGTATGGTCCATCTCTCCCTGAATTACTGTATTTTTTTTTTAAGTTTTAATAAATATTGTTTAAGAAATATTCTTAAATAGTTAGGCAAGAAAGATAAAAAAATGGGCAAAACAGTTGAAAATGGAATTGAATTTACGGTCTTTGAATATTTAGTTGAAATTTTGAGTTTGAACTTCTTTTGTATTTAACAGATTCCCTTCAATGAAAAATTAGACTGGTAATATTTTATATATTTGTAGTTTTTGAGTAGAAAACAAGTAGAAGTTTTTATTAAGGAATACTTCTTTTCGAAAAATTAAATTTTTAAATTCGTCGACACATCGTAAACATTCTTGAACGTTTGGGGACCAATCAATTTTTTTTTCTGGAAATTATTTATATAAAGATGTTTTTTATGTATCTACTATGATATATGTTCTCAAAATTATAGGCTTCATGGCAAAAATTACCTCTTAAGAATAAAATACATTTTTACTGCATGCCTTTTATACGTGCATAATATACATAAATTATTTTTATATTTTATGATATTTATAACATTTACTTACCTCATAACTTAAGATAACAGCTACAATCACACTCAAAATGATGAGCTTCATGATTTGAAGTCAAATTCACCGTTTAATGATTTTAAATCAAATGAATCTTTCCCCATTGCATTTCCCATGATATATAAGGAAGAAAACATCTGAGAGAAAATAAAAGACGTGAGTGAATGAAGTCTGGTTACTTCCGATAAATAAACGTGCTCCACTAATAACAAACTTGAACTTGAACTGATGGATGTTTGTTTTGATTTGTTGGTGACTGTAAATAGGGAAATGACAACTATTATTATGTATAATGATTTTATGAAATGCTGAATCAGAAAGTTCACCTAGGTTTGGCAACAGTGGTGGCATATTGTTAGTTTTTATACAAGGTGACGAGATTTTGTTTTTGGTAAAACAGATATAGTTAATCAGTGCGATAAACATGTCTTTAAGTGATTATATGATCGATCGTATTTAAAAAATTAAAAAAATTGGAAGATCTATTTTTTTAACTGCAAAATACGCTGCCGAAGTGTCTTCGATTATATGTTGGACCAGCCTGTATATTCGATATCACAAAAATTTGTCAAAGCATTCGTGGCGTCAACTACAATGAAATTTAACTAAAAATCACGAAAATTTTAATTTTCAGAATATTTTCCAAGATATCCATATTATCACTTTCGTGCGGAAAAATATAACGTCTTAAACGCTAAAAGAGAGTCAGAAAGTAACACAATTTTCTTTTATTCATTAAAAGGGATTTCCCTAAGGAATCGTTCATATTCTTTTAGAAGTAGGCCTAAAACTAAACGGTTTTTCATGTTCCGGGCTTATTGCGGACGTATTCCTGTTTACCACCGCGTGTCTCGGCGATAAAGAGCGCAAATAAACGAAACTTATTTACCTCCGCTGTTTTTTCCACTGAATGAAAAAGTTACGTTTCCAAGCTAAATAGCTCATGTAATTTTCCGTATAATATTTCACTTACATCTACCTACAGAGAGTGCCTCAGAATTAATGAAACATTGAGATGTCAAAATTACAAGATCAATCGACTTACCTGTAAGGAAGATCGATCGGAATTATCCGAGCATCTTCGCCGTCCCTCATTACACTTTGTAGTATACAACTTTTTCCCAATCGGTACAATTTTTAAAGAAGTTATCTAAAAACATGGTGATTCAGCCGACCCTGGCTAGCCGCTCGAGCTTATCGCCTTGATGCGTCATTACAATTTTGGTTCGTGAGGTTTTTGATTACATTGCATTTGGGGTGAAAGGGAGAAGGTAAAGACTGGGTGGGTTTGTAATGAGGGACGGCGAAGATGCTCGGATAATTCCGATCGATCTTCCTTACAGGTAAGTCGATTGATCTTGTAATTATCCTTCGCATCTTCGCCGTCCCTCATTACACTTTGTAGATGTTTAAAGTATTTGCGATGTAATCTACATTAACTGAAAATTGCGATATTTCTGTAGTCCTAGATTTGTAAGGCCCTTTTTATAAACTAAAATTCAAATTTATAACCATTATATTTAATAACACACATATGAAGGTACATATATCATGTTTAACGCTTAACTGATATTAACCTTTAACTTATTTTTAATACTATACCAATATTCTTATGTAATATGATAACAAGTTGGTAAGTAAGTTATAATTGTAGCTCCATATTTATATGATTCTTTAGAAATTATGGTTCAGTAAACAAGATGCAAATCCAGTGGGATTACCCACGCCAAGTTTGTTATAGAATTTTGAGAATACTTTTGATCTTTCTGTCGAGCCAGCTGTCTTCTGAATGATTTGTAATGTAACTCCAATTCTTTGAGCTGCTGAAGTTGCCCCGTGTCGCGTGCTGTGTGCCCCAAAGATTTCCGTGTTTATACTGCTGGCTCTTAGTATTAACTTGACCCATCTGCCAATGGTTTGACTGTTGTCTGGGTGATAAGGCTTTTTGTGAGTGAGTATTATATTTGCTTTGATTTTGCTACTTGTGGTATCGATTGCATCTGCAAATGCAACGATCTATTAGCATATCTACAGTATCTGTGAATGCCGTAATTTCTGTTTTTGAACAGAAAAAATAGGTATGTTCACTAGCTGCAACTGCAATTGCAGACAGTGGAGGGTACGATCGATTGTATCTGCTAATACAACGAACTATTCACCTTTTATTGACTGGTAGCACCCTTTTTTCTTTTGTGCGTTCTATGTAAGTCTCTAATAGTGTGGTTATACATAGTTCAGGTTGATTGGTAAAATTAGGTTGAAGCCTGTTTAAGCCACCTGCTTTTATTTTATCCGGGAATCTGATTTCAATTATGTATTCATATTTAAAAATATTGTCTATTTTTACTTCCGGGTTGTCAGTGTGCCGGTGTGCCGTTATTAGTATTAAGAGTGTTACTAGCTTTAAAGTTAGATTTGTAGATTTAAGGATTCGTGAAGGTACATGCTCTTTAAGCGCTGTAGAACTGGGTAGGAATCCCAAGTAAGTAATTGAGTACTTTGGATTTGGGGGTCTTATGTTAAATGTTCCATTGAGAATCCCTTTTATAACCGCTTCGTCTTTTGTTTAATATTCAATAATGGAGAAAGTGCAGATTTGTGTGAGTTCATGGTAGAGTAGGATGACTCCGAAGACAATTGAATGTTTAGGAGCTCAATAAGTTTACAGTTTTGGTACATATTTGTTGGTGCTTACAAAACCAGAAATTCCCCTATTTATTGTAAGTATTTCCGTATTGTTTGTCAATGAATAAATAATCACTTTTATAGCTTCATTAGGTACGCTTTGTTATAGAAAGGCTCTCCTGACAATGAGGAAGTTTCATCAATTTTTTATTTTATTATTTTAATTTTTTTTTTTCTATTATTATTGCTGATTTTGATAGCCCATGAAAAATAAGTGAACACGTGTTTTTCTTTTTTCCATAAGCCAAAAAATTAGGCAGATACAACGCCTTGAGATGTGCTTATGACGTCATAATACACATGAATTGTTACGTCACACCATGCATAGTATATCTATATATACAAAACTAAAAACTGGTATAGCTCTTGTAATATTCATCTTAGTGGAAATAAAAAATACGTATCGATTTCTTTTTCACTGTTCTATAGTTTGCAATAAAAAATAATAAGTTTAATTTCTCAGGAGACTTCCTAATTTCCCTACAGCCAGGGAAATTTTCTTCCACAATGGTTGTTTCTCTCTGCAAGGAGATGTGAGTAGGTATTTTTCAGGGTAAAAGATAATAGACTGTTCTGTCAGTAGGTCCCTTTTCTCTTATATAAACCCGAAAAATGAGCATTGTTGCGCGGGAATAACTACGTTTTTTTCAGAATTTATATAAAACCTAAATCTTGTAATGTTTGTGTAATTTTATTTATACTTTTAATCTCTCTTTTGAATTACCAATAACTAGCCAATCGACTAAGTAGAGTACAGTTTTTATACCCTTTAATTTTACATATCTTACAACTGGTTTCAGTTTTGTGAAAATATATGGAGCTGTACATAAACCAAATGAAACACAATTAAATTGGTATAGTACGTTGCAAAAAACGAATCTTAACAAGTTTTTTGACTACTGTGCATAGGGATAAGGAAATATGCATCTTTAAGATCAGTTTTCCCCAAGAATGCGTATTTTGAAATTAAATTTTTTGTCGTCCTATGTAGTCTTCTATTTTGCTGACCGGAGTGGTGTCCTATTGAAAGGCATTTTATAATCCTGTACCCACTCTATTATTGAACTGTTTACCTTTAATTTCTGACAATTTTGAACATATAATTCTAGTTCAGACGGTTGGCTAATTACATTGAAAGGAGGGCTAAGGCAGTAATCCCACGGACCATAGTTGTTTCTGTAATTGATACAGTAGTTGTCTTGGCAGTATTTAGTACTCTCTTTGAGATTTAATTTTGATGGTCTGAGGACATTACAGTTGGCATTTAATAAGTGATTGTACCATCTAAAAACTATCTATCTGAGTATGAGTATGTAGTTCTGGCCTCGCAGGTATGATTTCCTCGTTTTTTTTTTTTTTTTTGCCTATTAACAAAGCGTGGTCTTCACTTTGTTCAGGACCATCTGGTGCTTCTGATGTTGGTAAGTCTTGATTCGGATAAGTTATTTCCTCAGCTAGCGTGAGAGGATCTTCTAATGCATCTGCAAATGCAAAAGATTTTCCTTGGTTTTGCCACTTATTATATCGATTGCATCTGCAAATGCAACGATCTATTAGCCTAGTTACAGCATCTGCAAATGCTGCAATTTCTGTTTTTGAACAGAAAAATAGGTTCATGAATATGTTCACTACCTGCAACTGCAATTGCAGACAGTGGGTACGATGGATTGTATCTGCTAATACAATGAACTATTCACCTTTTTGCTTGCTGCTTAACCCTGGTTATGCTTTCGTCTGCATCTGCAAATGCAACGATTTTTTAGCATATTTACAGTATCTGCAAATACTGTAATTTCTGTTTTGAACAGAAACCAAGAGTGTAATAATTCGCTACCTCCAATGCAATGATTTTATGTAAGAGGGTTGCAATAGTATGGTGGTTATTTGTTTTTGGTGGTTATTTGTGTTTGTATCTGCAAATACATAGCACTATACCGTTTTATTTTTGTCAATACATATATCCTTTACATCGGCAAATGCAGGGATATAGTGTGCCTCTAACCACTCCAACATAATACACCTACTGGGGTGGAGGCTGTTGGGGCCCTTCACATCTGCAAATGTGAAGGCCAATTTTAGTTACAGTTATTCGCATCTGCAAATGCGAATTTGTAAATAGGTATTGATATTATTTATTAACATCTCCTGCAAACAATGTTTACTCCAATTTTTTCCCTCACCGGTCGGCTCATATCAACACGAATTGTTTAGAAATAATGCGTTCCGGTATCCATCGCTTCGACAAAGCCGAAGGATAACATTCCGATAAATTTATGACGAGCGGCTAAATCCCGAGTTGCAATCCAAAATACTGCGCGAATCCATGTCTACGTCCTAGCAAAATTTCTATTAATTAACCTTTTTCCCTTAAACTTGGGTTACTTTGGGTTAGCCTTGGGTTAGTTTTGGTTAGCACTTGGTTAGTTCTTGTTGATTGATCCCCCGTTGCGAGCAAAGCGAACGGAGGAGCATGCAAAGCTATAATAATACCCAACTTGGGTTTTAGTCGCTCCTAAATTATGAGTCAGCTTGCCTTTGTGGCTAGTTTTTAAGGGTTAATTTCGTGAGAAAAGGGCACTCTTCGACTTACTTAAATTTTTTTATTTTTTTGAAAATTATTTATTAATACAGTAATAACAATAATTACAGTATACATAGTCCTTAATCCTCTAGACAGTGTTTTTAACACTGGTATTGAGGATAATTGCATTTTAGTAATAATAACAGTACGATTTCCTATAAACTCTCTAGTATCGTGGCTATGAATATCCTTTGAAATTATTATGATAATATTTGATTTTTGAGTTTTATTTATTATCCTGTAGATAAGTGGATCATGATTAAATATAACTTTTAGTTTTTTGTTTTGCAATATTTGCATCAAATCGAATTGTAGTTTATAGTCCCACATGTGGCCCATACGGGGATCAATTATCGAAAACGTGATAATAGTACGAAGGCATTATAACCATTTGTTTCTATTTTTTATATTCCTTTATATGGTAAAAACGTTTTATTCTATGTAAAACATTAATAAATGTGCAGGCCTACCTTAGTCGGCCTTTTGTTGTGTTATGTAACCACTTTTTGTGATTGAATAGTATTGCTTTGGTAGGATGTACGATTACGATTAGACGAGATTACTAGAGAACGATTCGAATAGCTCGTATCGTTAACTTTTGCTTATTATTTATATTCATTTCGATATAATATATTTCAATTCCGAATATATTGTTTGATTCTGTGTATGATTGTGCACAGACGACAAATGTAACAATGTTTTGTCATGCCCTCGTATATAAATAACAGTTTGTTAGTAATTTTGGACTGTAACCCGTTCGCACTTTATTTTATTCTAATATAGTTAGTTTTAGAAGTTTGAGAGTATTTTCCATTTTAATTTTATTAAGTAAAAAATTAAGGGTTACAAGTGTCATAATTATTCATAATACTAAGGTAGCTTAGTATTATACACATTATGCTTTTATACGAGAGATAGTTTCTGTTTTTATACATATAAGATAACCAGGTATTTATGTATATTTGAAATTTTGGCATATAATCTTATGTGAACTCACCCCCTGATTCGCTTCTTCCGATGAATATTGCTCCCTTTTTTCGCCTCCTTTGCGAGCAAGACATATCACTACACATACACTGTACTTGAAATACGATTTCTAGGCATTTGTCTTCTTAAAACCAAAAGAAAGAACCGATTTACGGATTCTTGCTTGTCACCGATCGGTACAAAATTGTAATGACGCATCAAGGCGATAAGCTCGAGCGGCTAGCCAGGGTCGGCTGAATCACCATGTTTTTAGATAACTTCTTTAAAAATTGTACCGATTGGGAAAAAGTTGTATACTACAAAGTGTAATGAGGGACGGCGAAGATGCGAAGGATAATAGACCGATTTGAGCCAATTCATAATATGACATAAAATATTGCTCGTTTAAACATATAATAAAACCGGAAAATAAGCAAATATTAATAATTTCGATTTGCATATTCCAATATGTCCCATTTTTGTTATATCGGTTCTAAAAACACCATGTTTCTCTAGTATTTTTATTATTTAGTGTTGTCGAGGGCTTGGAAATTAAATCACATTGTTTGCCTAATTTTTATATATTTTAATATCTCTTTTTCCATTTTAGTTTTCTTTAAATATGTTCTGCCGCGTTTTCAAAATTAGCCAACATATCGGTATCAGAAAGCCAGAAGATATCCTAGGATTTATTGATGTGGCTGCAAGTAATATATTATTTGAATACAAAAACCATTTTTTGGAAACTATTGTTTAAAAAAAAGCAACAGAATAAGAGAAAATATGAAAAATTAAATGGCAAAATAACTATCAAATTTATTCTTACCAAGAAAGTTAAAAAAAAAGTTCTCTCCGGCCGGGAATCGAACCCGGGTCTCCCGCGTGACAGGCGGGGATACTGACCACTATACTACCGAAGACTTGGGAGCTTTTTGCTGAGACATGGTACAGTTAGTATAAATGGAAATGTAATATTATCCTTTTTCTACTCTTGTAGATATTTTAATTAATTTATTAGACAATTACTACCTGTACTTTAATAAGATTTACTAAGATGCAAGCTTATTATAAGTTATTAACATGCCACATCACAGCAACATTCGGTCAATATCAAACCATGACCATATATGATACTTAACATTAATTTATTACTAATGGATACCTAATTAAAATTATGATTTTCCGACTGTCATTAATTTTTTTTATATTAGATAATTAAAATGTTCAAAAAAATATCCTAAATATAGAATAGTAGGCAGATTTTAAGAAAAAAACGGGTCTACCTAATTTGTTGACCACCGAAAAAAGTTGCTGACCGCCCCTTTTCCAAGAGCCTAGAGCCACCAAATTGCCCACGATGATGTTACTCGATAAGACGCTTCTGCTACCACCCCTAACCAGCCCCCAACCCCCTCCAGAATTAGAGTCGGTCAACACGTTTTTATTAAAATGAGCAAGAGGGAAGTGTAATTCTGGAGGGGGTTGAGGGGTAGTTAGGGGTGGTAGCAGAAGCGTCTTATCGAGTAGCATCATCGGGGGCAATTTGGTGTCTCTAGGCTCTTGGAAAAGGGGCGGTCAACACGTTTTTATTAAAATGTGCAATAGGGAAGTGAAATTCCGGAGGGGGTTGGGGGGTAGTTAGGGGTGGTAGCAGAAGCGTCTTATCGAGTAGCATCTTTACATCTTTACAGGACATTTGGTCGCGATACCTTTTGCAAAAGGGACTGGTCAACAACATTTTTAGATGGTCAACAAATTAGATTTACCCGAAAAAACCCTGCCCTATTACAATACAACTATCATACCAAGTACCTACCTATACCTAATAGTAAAATCGTATGAAAAACTAAATTATTTTTCGTAATGAAATCTAATCCGAGCTTTTAAATGTATAATTAAAATAATGATTTTTCGATTGTCATTAACTTTTTTTTGTATTGGATATTAAAATATCCTAAATATGGAATCCTACTTAATAGGCAGATTGTATAAAGAAACCCTGCACTATTATAATACAACTATCACAGAAAGTATAACAGTAAAATCGTATAAAAACTAAAAACTAAATTGTTTTTTGTAGTGAAATCTAATGCGAGGTTTTAAATGTATAATTAAATAATGATTTTCCGATCGTCATTAAATTTTTTTGATCATAAAAATATCCTAAATAGAATAATAGGCAAATTATAAGCAAAAACTCTGCACTATTAGGTACAACTAGCATATACCTACCAAGTATAATAGTAAAATCGCATAAAAAACTAATTGTTTTTCGTAATGAACTAATGCAAATTATTAAATATATAATTAAATATTGATTTTCCGATTGTCATTAATTTTTTTTTATTTAAATATTAAAAATGTTCAAAAAGATATCTTTAGCGGAATTGTAAGCAAACTGTAAGCAAAAATCCTGCACTATTACAATGCAATTATCATACTAAATACCTATAATAAGTAGTAAAATCGTATAAAAAACTAAATTGTTTTTTGTAATGAAATCTAATGCGAGTTATTAATTGTATAATTAAATTAATGATTTTCCGATCGTCATTAATTTGTTTTTCTTTAAATTTAAATATTGAAAATGGTCAAAAAAGTATCCTAAATGGAATAGTAGATAAATTGCAAGAAAAAAAACCCTAGTATAATAGTAAAAATATATAAAAAATTAAATTGTTTTTGTAATGAAATTAATGTGGGTTATTAAATTTATAATTAATATAATGATTTTCCGATTGTAATTAATTTGTTTTTTTTTAATTCAAACATTGAATATATTCAAAAAAATATCCTAAATGAAATAGTTGGTAAATTGTAAGAAAAAAACCCTAGTATAATAGTAAAACCATATAAAAAACTAAATTGTTTTGGTAATGAAATTAATGTGGGTTATTAGATTTATAATTAATATAATGACGTTCCGATTGTAATTAATTTGTTTCTTTTTTAATTCAAACATTGAATATATTCAAAAAAATATCCTAAATGAAATAGTAGGTAAATTGTAAGAAAAAAACACTAGTATAATAGTAAAACCATATAAAAAACTAAATTGTTTTTGTAATGAAATTAATGCGGGTTATTATTGTCATTAATTTGTTTTTTTTTAATTCAAACATTGAATATATTCAAAAAAATATCCTAAATGGAATAGTTGGTAAATTGTAAGAAAAAACCCTGGTATAATAGTAAAACCATATAAAAAAAACTAAATTGTTTTTGTAATGAAATTAATGTGGGTTATTAAATTTATAATTAAAATAATGATTTTCCGATTGTCTTTAATTTATTTTTTTTTATTCAAAAATTGAATATGTATATTCAAAAAAATATCCTAAATGGAATAGTAGGTAAATTGTAAGAAAAAAATCCCTAGTATAATAGTAAAGCCATATAAAAACTAAATTGTTTTGTAATGAAATTAATGTGGGTTATTAAATTTATAATTAATTTAATGATTTTCCGATTGTCATTAATTTGTTTTTTTTTTAAATTTAAACATTGAATATATTTAAAAAAATATCCTAAATGGAATAGTAGGTAAATTGTAAGAAAAAACCCTGCACTATTACACTACAAAATATCATACAAGTGTAATAGTAAAATTGTATAAAAAACGTTTGCATCGGCCGGGAATCGAACCCGGGCCGCCCGCGTGGCAGGCGAGCATTCTACCACTGAACCACCGATGCTTATATGCTTTTGCTATATAATCAGGACATAGGCTGGCATCTCCTAAATTTTTAATTTTACTTGTCACATAGTTAGGTAGGTATATTCTTGAAAAGTGCAGAAGGTGATACTTTCTCACATGTATTTTCAAGTATGTATATAGGACTGTGAAAAATGTCTTAATTTTAATTTGTACATGTATTTTTTTAAATATTGTTTTAAACAACAACAACCCTCAAAGTAACCTACTCAAGAAAAAATGCATAATAAGTACGTACCTCGATACCATTTTTAATGGTATTGCTGAATTTTTTATTTATATTTTTCCATTTATCTGATTGATAAATAATCTTATTTTCGGGTAAATCTAATTTGTTGACCATCTAAAAATCATGTTGACCAGTCCCTTCTGCAGAAGGTATGGCGACCAAATTTCCTACCTAGATGTTACTCGATAAGACGCTTCTGCTACCACCCCTAACTACCCCCCAACCCCTTCCAGAATTCCACTTCCCTCTTGCACATTTTAATAAAAACGTGTTGACCGCCCCTTTTCCAAGAGCCTAGAGGCACCAAATTGCCCGCGATGATGCTACTCGATAAGACGCTTCTGCTACCACCCCATAACTACCCCTCAACCCCCCCCCCCAGAATTACACTTCCCTCTTGCACATTTTAATAAAAACGTGTTGACCGACCAAGAGAGAAGTGTAATTCTGGAGGGGGTTGGGGGGTAGTTAGGGGTGGTAGCA
>MU184051.1:105479-139203 GCA_016904865.1 Pissodes strobi | reverse complement strand
GGGGGGGGGGGGGGGGTAGTTAGGGGTGGTAGCAGAAGCGTTGAAATTATAAAATTTTTAATACATTTTGTTTTACTTTTTTTATTGGAATATACTTTGCAGTGCCTTATGAACCTAGCAAGTAACATAGAAAATAAGAACATAATATGTACATTTTGAAAAATTAAAAAAATAAAAGAAGTATGCAAAATCCTGTTGTGCTCCATAACATGGGGCAAGAACGGATGCCATCGGGGTAAAAACCGCCTATTCGACTAATGAGGCATAAAAAAGCTATCATATTCAAAACTGTTGAGTTCCTCTAAAAGCCAACCTGTGCAACCTTCATGTGCCCAATTCTTTCATTTTGTGCACTTAATCCACTGATCCATCTTACTTTGTCTCTGAGTATTTTCCTGACAATAAAAGCAAAGAGTGTCATTAGCCTGATTTTTGGTTGTAGTGTTTTCATTACGGTTTCTTGATAACTGCCTTGGCCATTTTTGTATAGGTAGAGACTTGTTTTCAACTATATTTCTTTTTACACTCTTTCTTTTTACACTGTTTGGAGCTTTTGCTTTTAATAATACTTCTGTCAATTCTCGTTGATATGGCGATTCAGTTATAATCACCCTTTTGCCTCTACGTCTGCTATGACCCTCCTTTCTATTAGCATGTGGAATGGGCATTAATTCTTGAGGTGAAATCAAGAACTTCGTAACAATAGAACTTTTAGCTGAAATATCTTTTTTAGGTGTTTTCTTTAAAGGACTGCTCTCAGGAGTAGTCTCAATTTGATGTTGAGTCGTCACAATTTCTTGAGATTTCGTATCTGAATGCACATTATTGGGTGAATGCATAACTATTCCAGATGGTCCAGCAACTCCCTCGGGTTGCAAAATTCCAGATGAACCAGCAATTTTCTCATGTTGCAAATTCAATTCAGATAGGCCAATAACTGGTGAGCCGACCTCTAGGGGTTGTGCAGAAGATGTGGGAATATTGACCTCCGAGTTGTTTTGGATTTCAGCTCTGTCTGTTGTTTTTGATGGCGCGAAGTCTGCCTCTGTAACGACATGTCGGTTTGTCGGGTAAAGCCCAGTTTTTTCAAACCCGTTGACGGCGGTTTCCATTGTAGCAGCGCGCTTATAGGCTCTGCCAAATAAACTCGCTCAGGATTCATTCTGAGCCAAGCCTTAACTTCTTGAGTATAAAATTGGCCGAATGGCGCATGAAGCTTACGTCTAGAGGTTAACATTTATGTGTGCAATGGGGTGGCAAACATAAAATTACCACCCCATTTTTTCTTGCGAGATCAATTAGGTTAGGGTTCTTCGTATGCGTCACATGACCATCGAGTATCAGTAAGACTGGCTTATCCTTACTAGGTCTTACGTGAGCAATAAAATGTTCCAGCCATTGAACAAAAATATCTGTTTGCATCCATCCACTTGGTTGACATGCTGCGATTGTTCCATGTGGAGCTCCAGTTAAAAGTTCGCCCTTCATTCTGACTCTCGGGAACACAAGAAGCGGAGGAATATAGTGCCCTGCAGCAGACATGCACAGCTCTACTGTCACTAACTGACCCCTTTCACCTGAAGTTAAGGTGCCAACTTGCCTTCTGCCTTTTAAGGCAATAACTTTTGATTGAGTTTTCGGTACAGTGGTAAGTCCAACTTAATCAACATTGTAAATGTTACTCGCTTGAAACTTATATCGATCCATGAGGCTTTCCAACAAATCGATGAATTTACCCACAGAAACTTCATTAAGCCCCACAGCTCTTGCAGCAGAAGTTGCCTCTGGTTTCCTTAATGACAAATCTGGATGTCTTAAAAAAAACATTTTAACCAGTCTAAGCCCGCAAGTTGTTTTTTAATATTAAAATTATGCTGCAATTTGTTTCTTGTGGCTAACTGATAAGCCAGTCGGCTTAATTCTGTCGTTGTTAAGCCAAAAAGTCGCAGTTGCATATTTTTGACATAGGCTACCAACTCGTCTTCTTGCTCCTTTGTAAAGATATACTTGACATGGCCCATTCCTGAAAAAATATATACATTAGTCTTTTAAACTTAATTTTATCAAATTTAGGAAATAGGTAAGTCAAAAAATGAGTAACCTTTTTTTGCAGCATCCTCGACTGAAGCACCAGATCTTTGCTTTTTTACTCTATCCACCAACGTAGATCGAGGTACACCAAACGAATCCGCAGCTTTCTGGTCTGGTACCCCCATCGTTCCAGAGATAACTGCTTCAATGGAATTCTGCATAGATTCGTTCGTCCAAACTTGGCGTTCCGTTTTTCTTTTATATGTTCTTACCATTTTTTCTAAAAAGACAGTAATAATTAATCGCGGGGCAAAACCGACTACGTGCGGACGACATCCGGTTTTGCCCCGTCCGATTTTGCCCCCAAGGTAGATCAGGTAAACAATCCAACATAACCCAAAAATAGAAGAAATAGAATAGAAAGAAATAGAAAGAAATAAATATAATACGCATAGTAAAGTATTGGCTCACCGAAAATTAGGCAAACTAAGACCACGTATACCTTAAATTGGATGACAACACAAATGCACTATAAATCACCGCACGCAGCACCTTTAAAAACCGTTTGCCATGTGTCGACAAGGTCAATAGAAAGGCACGACACGAGTTAGTGCCGACGGGTGGCACTTTTGGGAAGTAGAAGGGGTATGCGGTTCTGCCCCGCTATCCGGTTATGCCCCTAATTCCCCTACTTCTCTCACTCCCAGGGGGACAGATCTATTTCAGAGCGTGGCAACCCTGCCCATGCGAAGTACTTGACGTTCCCCACCTCCCTTCTTGGGGACATCAGGTCCTAACCCCAATCCTAACCCATTCTAACATCCCTACCCATCCTCTCCAATGAAGGAAGGCAACGGGAAACCACCTTCATTAACTTTCCCAAGAGAACAACACCATGGTTTTGTTCAATATGAGATATTTCGGAAGACTAAACAGCTCCCCAATCGGATCTCCGGGAGGAGCAATATTGAGCAACGCCAACCAAAACTCGATAAATATACGTAGACTAAACCGAATAGGACATGGAACACCCAAGGACTGCTTCAAACTGGAAAACTGTTTATTGTCGAACCAGAGGCTCTTTTATACAAATTTGATCTCTTGGGAATGGCAGAGACGCACTGGAAAGGAACTGGGCATTTCACTACAAGCACAGGCAGCACAATATACCACTCCGGCAATGAAACCGAAAGTCGCAACGGAGTAGCTGAGTTAATTGCAAGATCCAATATCAGAGCAGTTCTAGGATATAACGCAATAAATGACCGAATAATAACCCTGAAGTTAAAGGGTCAACCTTTTAACGTCAACATCATACAGACCTACGCGCCAACAACTGACTCATCCGAAGAAGAGATAGAAAGCTACTACGAACAGCTAGGCAACACTATAAATGAACTACCTAAAAACGTAATCCTCATAATGCTCGGAGACATGAATGGTAAACTGGGACAATCCGATATAATAGAAGAAGAGCTGACCGAGTTGATCGGACCCTTCGGACTCGGTACGATGAATGACAGGCGAGAACGAATGCTTCAATTCTGCCAGGAACATAACCTTTTTGTAGCCAACATCATCCTAGACGAATATACACCTGGAAATCTCCAGGAGACAGGTACAGAAATCAAATTGACTATATCATGACCAATTCACGATGGAAATCCTGTATAATAGATTGCAAAACATTTCCTGGAGCTGAGTGCGGATCAGACCATCAACTACTAATAATGAAATTTAAATTACGCTTGAAAAACATAAAGAGAATTCGACTTACAGAAGATGCTAAAGATCAATTCGAAGCACAAATCCAGAGCTCACTTGCCACCAACAAAGAAAATATATTGGGAAATCAGGATCCAGAACAGGAATGGCGATCTCTAAAAAACTGCATACAAGAAACAGCAAAAAATCTCTAACAAACACAAAATTTCACTGACCCAAAAAAACACTGGATAACACAAAGAACTCTCGAGGCAATTAATAAAAGAAAAGAACTAAAAATGAAAGGTCTAACCACGCAAACAAGTAAAGATCAGCACAGATAGCTAAGCAAATAGATTCAGAGGCAATGTAGGCAGGATAAAAAACCACCACATCAAGAAACTATGCAATGAAATAGAGGAACACCAAACTGCTAACAACACTCGTGACCTACATAAAAAAGTGAAAGAACTGACACGAAAATTCAAGCCAAGAACACAATTGAAGATAAAGACGGAAACACCGTATGGGAAGACGATGGAAATAGTATTGTGAAGAGCTGTACAAAGAAGAACCAGATATTACAAATGAACAACAACACGCAAATGAACCGCAAACAGAATCAGAGCCCGATATCCTTATCTTTGAGATCAAGAGGCCATAATGCATATAAAATTAAATAACACTCCAGGATTGGACGCTATTTCCGCTGAAATAATAAAGCTGCTCGGAGATGATGGTGCTAAAAGTCTGCACGACATATGCAGCCTTTATCCCGATCTACAAAAAAGGAACTACAATGAAGTGCCAAAACTACCGCACGATTTCCTTAATATCACTTGCGAGTAAAATTCTCCTGAGAATAATGGACCGAAGACTACAAACATACCTGGAACCCCAAATCCCCCAGGAACAGGCAGGCTTCGTCAAAGGTAGAGGGACCAGGGACCTGGTTAAAACATTAGTGTTCTCTATATTCGCATACGGCTCTGAGCCAACGACAATCAAATCCTCCGACAGAAAACGCATAGATGCATTTGAGATGTGGTGCTGGAGGAGAATGCTCCGGATACCTTGGACGGCACTGAGAGCTAATGCATCGATAATAAATGAAATAGGAATTCAAGACCGATTGTCCACAATATGTCGAAGACGCATCCTAAAATACTTTGGACACGTATCCAGAAGAGGACAAGACAACTTGGAGAAGTTGATCAAACAGGGCAAAATTGAGGGAAAAAGACCGCGAGGCAGGTCCCCGTCGAGGTGGTTGGACCAAATCAAGAACGTAACGGGATGACCCCTGCAAACCAACTTAAGAGCGGGTGAAGATCGCAAACAATGGAAACAACTAAGCAATCAGTGTACATAACCTTGATGTCACAACTCTTCAGACATGAAGACAAGACTAAGGATGGTATTTTGTAAATATAATCGTGTGTCTTCTATTTTTTCAAAAAGGGCTCTAATTAGATTATTGTAAATATAATTTAAATTTCCAAACTTCTCTCTATCATTTACTGCGTTTAATTTCTATCATTTCTTTGGTAATTAATATCTTTATTGATTATTATTTTAGTGCTGTGTTAGTGTGTTATAATTATTATTAAATGCGTGCTTTTCGTTTTGTGTTGTTCAAGCGTTTTTCCAGTAATTGAGAAGTCATACCCATGTATTTTTTCGGCCAGTTTGTGTCTGCTATTAACTTTTCATTTTCGGAGTTTTATTTTTTAAATTAGTGGATAAAGAACTTAGTATACTTACTATATGTTTTATGACACTTTTCAAATTCTTGTTTATTTAAGATATGTTTAATTTTATCCAATTAATTTAATCCATTTGTGTAAGATAGTGCAACATAATATCTTTTTCTTTGCTGATTTTAATGTACATCCTCGTACCTACATTTATTTTTGTTATGGAACTTATGGCTTTATTGTTTTATTGATCTCATTATCCTTAAAATGATTTCTCCTTAATGTATCTCTGACTTTATTTTGAATTTGTGGCCCAAATTCAGGTGACGTTAAAGAAACCTATAATGACACAAATTTTTAATAATGTCAGAGATATATTAAAGAAAAAATATTTTACGGATAATGAGATAAATAATACAATAAAACAAAAACCCATAAGTTTTATAATAAAAATAAAAATCAGCAAGGAAATACATTATCAGGAAAAAATAAACGTAGCTTAAATAAATACGAGATTGAAACGTGTCGTAAAAAAAAATTTTTATTTACTAATTTAAAAAGTAAAACTTCGAAAAGGATAGTCTATTCAGTACCATCACAAATATACAAAAAATGCTTCAACGGCCATAGCCATATAAGTAAACACAAAAAAAATTGAAAACACACATTTAATTATAACAGCACTAAAATAATCAGTAAAGATATTAATTACAATAAATTGGCTATAAAAGAATTGATAGAAATTAAAAGAGAGAAAAATGTAGTAAATGATGGAACGAAAATTGGAAATTTAAATCATATTCGCAATAATCTAATTAACTAATATCAAAAACGTACTTTATGAAAAAATAAAAAAATCACAAAAGAATATATTTACAAAATAACATATTGCTTTCCAAAGCAAGGGAGTCACCAGCCTGTGAGCTAGGGAGGGAGGAGGGAGCAATCCGAAATTTTGACACTAAAATCAAAGTCGAGAAGAATGTTAGATTAATATGATAGATATCTTCTAGTGCTTAGGGTGGGACAACGACCCCCTGTCCCCCCCTCTTTCGACGCCCTTGTTCCAAAGTATGGAACGAATATCTAGTCAGAGACTCTGACCTAGTCTGGATCTCATCTTTATTTTCGAATAACTCTACTTAGAGCAATCTTACTCTTGTTGAACACGGCACATACTGAAAATAAAGACCATAAAAGGAAAAAAAATACATTATTTTATCAATGAGATAAATGGAAAAAGATAAACAAAAAATTCAGCATATTTTTTTTGATTTTCTATTCAATGAAATACTATTAAACATCTAAAAAAGGTATTTTTGTGATTTTGAATATTTTTAAAATGTCTGAGATTTTTTGTTGTTTTATCACCTATGTATGGTCAAGTATGTATATGGGACTGTGATAAATGTTTAAATTCTAACTTATAAATTTATTAAAAAATCTTTTGAAAATACCTTGAACAAGTGAAAAATACAAATTTGAATTTCCCCTCGGAATTTTGAGCACAATCCTTTAAAATATAAAAATCCTTCGCCATTTCGTCAAGAATTGAAATATTAAGCTCTCTCATTTATTTTTTTTTTACTTTTTATTCTTATAAGGAGTTCAAGCCATTAATGAAAGAAAGCTAAGATTGTTTTTATAGTATATTAAAAATATAAACGTAATTTTAACATAAAAACATAATACCATGAATCTATAAGCACGAAATAATATTATTTCGAACAATACAGGTATCTACGAGTGTATGTACATCGGGAATATCCTTCAGGTCGCGGTATGTCTGAACAAAAATGTCAGCATCAGTTCAATAAAGACAAATTAGCCTTTTAGAGCAAATGTCAACGATTTTTTTATTGCAAGTAAGGACACTCCAAAATTTATAGCTTCTCAAAAATCGTAATTTCGCGGGACTCACTTCAATTTTCGATCAGTTTGCTCCAGGAGTTCCAGAAGAAGAAGCAAAACAGGTTATCATTCATTATTTCTTGAATCCTCCCATCATACGGTATCTCAACTACCGCAGTATTTCACAAGCGTCTGTAGACCCGATATAATTTTCGATACCGACTCTAGCGCCATCTAGTAGTGCTGTACATCAGATCCGGATTCTTTTTCAATCCGGCTCAGATCCGGATCTGAGCCAAATTTTTCAACGTACACAATCCGGATCCGGATCGATCCGGATAAAATTCTCGGATATGGGATCCGAAACATGGATCAAAGATCCGAGATCCTTGTATTTACTGTTGCCTGCCTTGATTGCCAATGCAGCCAATGCCTACTTGGTTTATTTTTAGAACATGAGTAAGTACTCTCTCTCTCTCTCTCCCCACAAATCTTCTTTGGCGGTAGGACCGGTTCTTTCGTTTTCTTTTTTCTCTTGTTAATTTAGTTTCCTAGCTACGCTAGCCGCTAGACGTGTTCCGTGCGCTAGACTTCTAAAGCGGAAAGTGGTTTTGTGTTTTGTTTTTGTGCAGACCGGGGACTTGTCGTACTTTACTTGTACCTAATACCTGTCATTGTGAAGTTATAAACGTAAGTTAAGTAGACTCTATGTCATAAACATAAAGACATACCTAAATAGTATCATAAATGCATTTTGTGAACATTATATTGTGATTAAGTAGTAAGTTTTTTATGTAGTATTTACAGTACATACATATTACCTAAATTAATATAATATTTGTCGCAGGAGGCGTATTGTAAAATGTAAATCAGTCGTATTAAATTGTAAAACGCCTAGGTTTTTTGCATTGTTAATATTGTTATATCGGGCTATAACCGCTAGTATGCATTGTATGCACTATGCAATTACTGATTTATTGAATAGCAGCTGTGTAGTATCCATATGCAATATGCATAAGATAAGAACTCAAAGAACTGAGCAGTTTAGGAACATTTTATGGAGTATGTGTTATTAATTACTGAAATAACTGAGCTCAATAGGTTAGGTTATGTTGTTCATTTTTATAATACGCCTGCGACATATGCTATACAATTATAATTATACATGAAATACAATATACATTATGAAGTGCATTTTACACCTGCTGGAAATATTTTACGGAATTTATTATTTTATTTTTTTACAGATGAGTACTATTTGGAAATATTTCAAGAAAAATTCAACACTCCAAACTGCTACGTGTGACATCTGCAGGAGAGAATTTAAAAGTGGTGGGAGCACTGGGGTTCTCTGGAAACATATCAGATCTTTCCACAAGGAGGAAGCAAAAGAAGAGACTTTTTCTTGCGGAGAAAGACAAAAAAAGCAAAGGTATACACGTAAACGTAAAGTAATCACGAGGGTTTTGGATTATATACTGGGAGATGATGACAGACCATTCCAGGTAGCAGACTGACGTCATTTTCACGTGATATATTGGTGATTCTAGAAAGTGACGTCACCAAATGACGTCATTATGACGGGTGACATTGTGACTTCTTTTTGGCGTTTAATAAACATCATTTAAATGGTCAACTTGACGTCAACCATGACTTAAAAAAAGTCAAAATGACGTGACTCTGCTGCCTGGGATATTGTATTAAGAAAAATTGCAAAAGTAACGAAACTATGGGTTATTGAAAAATATACAGTGTGTTCCATTTTCGGCAAATTTAAATTTACATTTTGAAGTGAAACTTCTTTAGCGACGGTAGTAAGTCCGAAGAAATGAAAAAATCAAATGAAACGGATATCAAAGTGAAACACTTTAATGAAACATGTTCCAGTATAGCTAGAGAGCTGAAATTTTCAGGACCTGTAGCCGGGGTAAAATGGGGGTCCTGGACGAAAACTGGACCCCACCCCCGTTCGGACAGGTGAGGGGGGCAGGAGGAAAAACTAAAAAAAATTCATTTTGGGAGAACGGGAAGAGCAACAGGGTCGAAATTTTTAGGGTAGGTGCGCCTCATGGGGGCTACCTTTGACCATTTTGGGGGATCGGGGCTCTAATTTAAGGGGGGATTTTGGGGAAAAAACCGTTTTTTGCCGATATCTCTGCAACGGAGCCTCGGATCGAAAATCTGACAAGCGATGACGCCGTGAGACGGAAAATTATACCCCCCACCCCCCGGATATCCATAAATTTTCGAAAAAATGGGCAACATTTGAAAAAAAACGTAAAAAGTTCGGAAAACTAATAAAAATATTATAAACCAAATAAGAAAAGAAAAATAATAAAAAAAAACTTTAGAGAAACGCGGTTTTCGCCAAAAAAGGGGAAGAAGTTGACCTACGAGGTCGGGGATGGCAATAATGGAGGGAAGAAAATGCTTTACGAAAAAAAAATTGAAATAAAGCAAAAACAAAATTTAAATAAAAAGTGTCGAAACCGAGGACAAAGGTTGAGAAAATAAAAGCTTAAAAAAATAAAAGCTCAATTTCTAATATCTCTTTATGAAGTTTCATTTCAGTTGTGTGCTTATAAATAAAGGTGAGGCACATATTTTTTTAACTGTTTTTAAAGTAAGCAAATTCATTTCAGGTTCGAAACAGTCGGAACTATCTCAGACGAGGAAAGCGTGGTGGGTGATAACGAATCGGTCGATTCAAATGTTTCTACTACTCCTCCTCCTAGTACTCATGCGTCTACTAAATCTTTACCATTACCTTCTGGTTCTGCCACGTCATTATGCTCCTCATCCACATCTGCTCAGCCCAAAATTACGAGTCATTTTTTTTCCAGAAAGGAGGATGATAGACGAGCTGAACATATTACCCAAAAAATTACCACAATGGTCGCAAATGATATGCTTCCCCTAAGTTTCGTAGAAAATGAAGGATTTCGTGCATTAATGAAGTATTTGGCACCGAATTACGTTATGCCCAGTAGACCTACAATTACACGACGTTTACATCTAAAGTATGAAAATGTAAAAAAAAATGTGATGAACATATTGAGTAAAAGTCAATATGTAGCGTTTACTACAGACACTTGGTCATCTAGATCTTCGAAATCTTACTGTACGGTTACGGCGCATTGCATTACTACTGATTGGAAACACGCTGCACTAACTTTAGTCACCCAAGAAATGCCGGAGCGTCACACGGCTGAAAATTTAATATCAAAGATAGAAAGTGTAATAACTAGTTGGAATCTTACAGGAAAAATATGTGCTGTGGTTCACGATAATGCTAGTAATATAACAAGTGCCATTACAAGAAATAGAGATATTGTTGGTGAAAGTATCCCATGCTTTGCCCATACGTTGCAATTGTGTGTTAATCGAGGATTGAGCTCTTCTACTACAATTGAAACAATTACCAAAATAGGGAGTAGTATAGTGGCCCATTTTCACCATTCAAATGTTGCCACCGAAGCTTTAAAGAGAATTTACTCCAACATAAACTCATACAGAAAAATAATACTCGATGGAACTCCACGTTTTACATGTTTAGGCGTTTGGTGGAACAGAGGCAGGCTATCAATGCCGTTTTAATAGATAGAACAGTTACTTTGTCTAGAACTGCTGCGAATTTAAGCCTAAATGAAGAATGTTGGGCTACTATGGAAAAATGTGTTACGATACTTGAACCGTTTGAAAAAGCTACTACACTACTCTCAGCTGAAGAATATGTAACATTGTCGATGGCAAAACCTCTTATGGCGTCTTTAGTGACAAATTTCTTAGTTATAAATGAAGATGATTTACTATGCGAACCTGTAAACCTTTTTAAAACCACTGTTACTGAAGAAATAAATGCAAGATTCCTGTTGAATGTAGAAGATGTAAATTTAACAATTTTTGACACGTCTTCAATCTTTGATCCTAGATTTAAAAGCACCTTGCCTGATAATATAAAAAATATTGCAATTAGATATCTGGAACTGACATTAGAAAGATGTGACAATCCGCGCGAAGAAGAAGGAAATGCAGAAAGCTCAAGTGTATTGGATTTTCTCTTCCCGAAACCGTCAGGTACTAAGGAGTTGAATGAAGTTGAAAGATATATTCAAGAGCAAGATCTGGACAAAAATAGATGTCCATTAGAATGGTGGAAAGCAAATGAAAAAAAGTACCCAAAGTTATCAAATTTAGCGAGAAAATTCCTCTGTATTCCCGCGACCTCCACACCTTCTGAAAGAGTGTTTTCGACAGCAGGAAATATTGTTCGTGCAAAGAGAAGTTGCCTTTCTTCGCAAAATATAGACATACTAGTATTTTTATATGAAAATAAGAATGTTGCATCTGCGTCCATTTAAAATGTATTTGTTACATATTGCTTAATAAAAAATTAAAATATTTAGTGCTGCAAATTATACTACTCCTTTTTTATGCCCATAACTAATATATTATCATGATCCGAATATCGGATCCAGATCTGTGATCCGAGATCCGAATCCTAGATCCGGATCCGAGACCCGAATCGTAGAACCGGACTGTAGATCCGAATCCGGTTCCTATATTCAAATCCGGATACGGATATAACCGGATCCGGTTTTTTTTGTTAAGAATCCCCGATCCGTTAAAAATTCGGATCCGTACACCACTACCATCTAGTGCACAGTGCAGATGGCGTTGACTGAAGCGATTGCATTCGCACTATGTCATCGTGATCTTTGTTTATCTTCTTATAAAGACAATGTCGTGATGCAATCGATTCGCAGTATAAGGCGTGGTGGTCCAGAGGACTAGATGGTTAGGTCTGAACTCGGCAGCGGCGTTTATCGGCGTCGGCGCGCGGCGGCTCGGGTTCAAATCCCGTTGTTTTCTTTTTATTTTTTTTAAGGTTAAGTTTCTAAACAGTTTTTTTCTTGATTTTGGGTATGTCTTGGGTTAGTTTGGGTTAGCACCTGGTTAGTTTCCTTTTCTTGAGCCCCCGTAGCGAGCGCAGCGAGCGGAGGGCCATGCGAAAAGTGATATTACTTATTGTAATACGTGCCCGTACTTTGGATGCACTTTTTCCAAAATATGTTGCTTTATAGTCGATATACAGTAGCTTGCATGTGTTTCCGCGAATACATTCCCAAAGAATCCCCCTTCTTTGTGAATATATTCCACGCAAGGCCACCTATGTAGCACAGGAATAATAAATAACCAGTAGCCAATCTTTCCTCGTTGCTACGCATTGGCTGCCGTGACCTTGCACTGGTCGATCCGCCGAAATTCCGCCGAAACTCGCCAGTGTTGGCGCTCATAGTCGGATAACAAGCGATGTCTTTTAGATGCACTCTCTTTTACACTCGCGAACAACCACTTAAAAAAATCGATTTTTATGTAAATGGACCTGGCGCATCCGATTTTGGAGTTCGCCGGGCAATCCAGAATTGCGAAACTGGTCAAAATTGGCAATTTCTGAAAAATCTGAAATTTTATGTGATATTTTTAATTTTTGCTTATCACCTTATATCTTCCTTACTTTAAGTCTGATTGAATTAAAATTTTTAGGAGACTCAATTTGGACATTTATTATCATGAATGACATGAGACAAAGGCAAAAAAAAGTACGTGTCACCAGTTTTATTTTTTTTTAAGTTGGTGCACGAAATTTCTTAAAAATGCAGCAACAAATACTCGATCGAGAAAACTTTTTTGCTTTTAGAGATAGATGTATATAGTAAGCGACAAAGTTGTAGCCAAAGAACCGAAGAAACTTTTTTATTTCGGTGATTTTTTGATAACTACTTTAGTTTTCAAAAGAACGATGCTGCAATAAAACACTTCGACGCGACGGCCGCGTCGCGACAGTTAGCTAAGTTGGCTTGTACTGTACTGTAGTCACAAGAATAATAAATAACCAGAATGTATCTTTATTATCTTAGGAATGATTAAATCGCAGAAAACATCAGTATAAATAACTAACCGAAAGTAGATGGAACGACTAACCAAAACTAACCAAATGCACTAAAATTGATTATAACGTATCGGAACCGGTTCAAATGAATAAAATAAGTAGATACTACCTAAGTACCATACTTGGACGTCTAACCAAAACTAACCTAATCTATTAAAATTTATTATAACGTATCGAAACCGGTTCAAATGACTAAAATAAGTTGAAACTAAGTGAAACTAACCATAAGTTGATTCAACGACTAACCAAAACTAACCAAATCTATTAACATTTATTATAACGTATCGTAACCGGTTCAAATGACTAGAATAAGTTAATACTAAGTGAAACTACCCAAAAGTTGATTGGACGACTAACCAAAACTAACCAAATCTATTAAAATTGATTTTAACTTATCGTAACCGGTTCAAATGACTAAAATAAGTTGATACTAAATGAAACTACTCAAAAGTTGATTGGACGACTAACCAAAACTAACCAAATAAATTAAAATTGATTTTAACTTATCGTAACCGGTTCAAATGACTAAAATAACTTGACACTAAGTGAAACTACCCGAAAATTGTTTGAACGACTAAACAGAACTAACCAAATTTATTATAACGTTCGTAACCGTCTGTGATACTCGTGACTTTTTTTTTGTAAATATGAATGCCTATCTTTTTATGTACTATATTAATACATAATTTTGCATTTTTATGAAATATCTGGCAGCGATACTATAGCGGAGTATTTTGATATGGATATGATAGGATTCAACAGGAAATTATTATTTGGAATGGTTTTGTTTTAAAAGTAAAACTAAAGCTCATATGCTGAAAACGCATCAAGACGAATATCTGTGAAGTTGAAAAATACTGATAGTTTGGAAAAATTTATTAAATAATCGGTACTACTTTCTCGCTTATTGGAATTAAAAAAAAAGTTGGAACATAGTTCCGTCACAGAACTAGGAAAAATGTGGCTTTATCTTATTTTTCCTAGGAAAACAAACAAGTGCATATTATTTGACTTACTAATTGGTAAATGAGTACAGACTTGGAAGGAAATCGTTGGAGCTGTGTCCGAGAAAATCGACTTTGCTCATTTTTCTCAAGAGCAAAGGGGTCTTCACCGATTCTTCACAGAAAAACGTGGTAGTACGTATTATTTGCCTACTAAATTGTAAATATATAGAAAATCTAATGAAAATCGTTAAAGCCGTTTTTGTGAAAACCAATTTTTTTATATTTTTCTTTATATAAACTATCCATAATTGTAAGGTTAAAGAAAAAAAATTATAAAATGTCTGGAGATATTGTCCCGAAACTCCTAAATACTGATTTTAGTAAAAATCTGCCTAACGGTTTTGTAGGAAAGTCGTGTGGCGGACAGACACACACACACACAGAGACACAATTTTGTTTTTTTTTCATAATTTAATGTTTTGTGGCTTCTATGGGTCATAATTCGTCGAGATTGGCAAAAAGTCGCGAGTAGCAAATTACACGTGATAGATGTGAATACTTCTTTATCGATTTTATAAGAGAGAAATGGTGTGAGAGAATTATATAATAATTAATTTTAAAGGAATTGGTAAGTTTTGGTTAGTCGTCTAATCAACTTTCAGTTAATTTCAACTTATTTTAGTCATTTGAACCGGTTACGATATACGTTATAATAAATTTTAATAGATTAGGTTAATTTTGGTTAGGCGTCCAAGTATGGTACTTAGTATCTACTCATTTTAGTCATTTGAACCGGTTACGATACGTTATAATACATTTTAATAGATTTGGTTAGTTTTGGTTAGTCGTTGAAGCAACTCTCAGTTAACATAGGAACATAGGCTTTAGTTAGTTTCACTTAGGCTCAACTTATTTTAGTCATTTGAACCGGTTCCGATAGTTTCAATAAGCGTGAAAGTAGTACGGTTATTTAATGATTTTTTCCAGATCATCAGTATTTGACAAATTCACAGATATCCGTTACGATGCGTTTCGGCTTTAGTTTTAATTTTAAAACCGTTCCAAATAATAATTCCCTGTTGTATCCTACCATATCAAAATACTTCGCTATATTAACGCTGCTAGATATTTCATTAATATGCAAAATTATCTATTAATATATTACATCAAAAAATAGACATTCATATTTACAAATAAAAAAAGTCACGAGTATCACAGTATACGTGATGGAAGTGAATACTTCTTGATCGAGTCTCAACTTATTTTATTTATTTGAACCGGTTCCGATACGTTATAATCAATTTTAATAGATTTGGTTAGTTCGCGTTAGTCGTCCAATCAACTTTCGGTTAGTTTCACTTAGTCTCAACTTATTTTACTTATTTAAGCCAGTTGCAATACGTTATAATCAATTTTAATAGATTTGGTTAGTTTGGGCAAAGAATAATCGTAGTAGAATATTCTTTGGTTTGGGTTAGTCGTCCAATCAACTTTCGGTTAGTTTTACTTAGTTTCAACTTATATTACTTAATTGAGCCAGTTCCGATATGTTATAATGAATTTTAAGAGATTTGGTTAGTTTGGGTTAATCGTCTAATCAACTTTTGGATAGTTTCATTTAATATCAACCTATTTTACTTATTTCAGCCGATTCCGATACGTTATAATTTAATAGGCTTGGTTAGTTTGGGTTAGTCGTCCAGTCAACTTTCGGTTAGTTTCACTTATTCTCAACTAAAGTAAACAATGGTTCAGCTATCCCGCCTTCCGTACTATTTTCTTAATAAGATGGATAATATTAAATCAGTCAAAATGCAGTAAGCACGCTCATGTAATTCTGGCTGTGACATGAACTGAAGGTCACCCAGCGCTTTATGTCAATATACACGGTGACAGTTGAGAGTTTGGATTCTGGCTATTTATTATTCTTGTGTATGTAGTATAGGTGGCCTTTGGTATCGAAAATTTGGTCGGGTCGCTAGACTCTTGTCAGAATTTCCCCCTGACGAATTTTGAACACATTTCTTTATAATATTATATTCCTTCGCCATTTTGTCAAGATTTTTAAAATTAAGATTTTTGTCCTCATTTAATTTTTTTACTTTTTATTCTTATTAGGAGTTGGAGACATAAATGATAGAAAGCTAGGATTGTTTTTATGATATATTAAAATATAAACGTGTTTTTAACATAAAATATATCACTGTGGCTAGTGCTTCGGTCTCGACGAGACTAGTCTCGGTCTCGTCTCGAAATTCGGGACCGAGACGAGACTAAGTAGGATAGTACGAAAATAATGTTTTTTTTTAATTATAGGTAACGTACAAAAAAAATATTTATTTTTTGAAAAATAGGGCTTGTAAAGGCTACCGTATATTTGCTACCAAAACGATCAATACCTTTTTTCCGATTACACTCTACAAGTTATAAAAGGGGTATTTAATTCTCTCTTATTTGACTTATAAATCTAGGAACGCAAAGTAAAAGATTTCGATGATATTATTATTTTGCCTGTAGTTATGACTTCTCCCCAGCTACCCCCTTTCAGATCTCATATGTGGTGACAAATCTAGATATCCATCTTAATAATCGCTTCGCTTCGTTTAATTATGATGTAGGTAAATTGGCTGACATGACAAGAATGACATGACGCAAGATTGTTTCAATTTCCTACAAATCCTTACGGACCTTACTGCTCCCTATCTTTAGCGGCTACACCTAGACGCACATCCTAATAGGAAGATGCATCTATTAAGTTATTCGAAACGCCCTACACACCTCTGATAGTCCTGCATGCGATTTATATTCCCTATAGATTCAACACTATTGGATTAGTTCGACCGCCGCCGTCGCGTCGTCCGGCTTTACACTGGGCCTGATGGGATCGGGGGAATTCCCGGATAATTGATGCGTGGTAATAGGATTTTCCAATAACTTCAAGTCATCAGGCGTCGGTCGTCAGGAACGCACTTTGAATTATGCATAATATACAATATGCACGGATTATACCCAGGCCATGAGGCTGTCTTACAAATCTCTTTCAAACGCCATTCCAAAACCACTTCCGACTAAAATAATATATTATATTTTGTGTAAAACCCATGTTGCCCTTTTTAACCCAATCCTTTTCCAATTTCTCCCGAAATCGGCCTATATATATCATTTCTGCTTAACTCTGTTAGAAAATAATTCTGCCCACGTAACTTAATACGGCGGCCATTACATCGAAAACCGACCGAAAAATTCACGACGATAGTCTGGAATCGGGAATGAAGGGATCCTCGCCTTGGATAAACGCCTGTATCTTGATCTTGATTGATTTCCAATTCCTGTTGTAATAACTTCTTGATGGGCTCGGGCCAAAGATATTGACGCAGTTTGGCGCGATGGCTCCGTCGAATCGGCGATTGGACTTGCTTTACACGATGAACAAAATAATATAAGAGGGATAAGATATAAGTAATTAATAAAAAAGGAAATAAATTCTTCTTTTTCTATATTTATTAGATAAAGATCCCACCAGTCTAAGTCGTGTATACAAGATGCCACTAAATAAATGTCCTAAATCTTAAACCTAAAAATTGGTCAGATATTCCACATGAACATGCTTAAAAAATTAAAATTAAAATATTTAAAATAATAATAATAAATCCCGATGGCCTGTTTCAGTTATAGTCATATGAGACGATGATAATGAAGGAGGCCCAACAATTTATTAAAATATTCATTGCGCTTTTTTTCTTGATTCAATTTTTGTACTTCAGTTATCCATCATTTAAGCTATGACGCAAAAGCTTTACGTATTTTTATTTAATAACTTTTTATATAGCTATTTTTAATAATTATTTTGGTAAAAAAACAAATGTTCATTTCATTTCATTTATTTCTGGTAAGTTCTGAATTTTGTGGCCATTTAGACACTTAATTCCAGCTGCATCATTGGAGCTGCGAGTAACTGTATGTAAATCAGCGCCATCGGCGGAACAATAGAGGTACATTGAAAAAAAAAATCAAAACCCTACCCCAATGGAATTTTAAAAATCTGATATTCAATTTTTTGTTAAGAAGAAATATTTCTCTTATAAGTTTCCCTAAAAATCAACCGTTCTTAGTTGTTTTGATAATAAAAAAATTATATCATTTAAAGTGAAATTATCTATGTGCATTTTATGCGCAAAGTCTTAAGTATAACTGCCTTCTGCGCGTATCCCATGATGGTCTGGGATACTCCGAGATCCTGAAGATTTTTAGGGAGATTCTTCGAAGTGATCCCTTCAGCCGAAATTACCAGTTTGATTGTGAAGACTTTAGTCGGCTGCCAGACATTCTTCAGCTCTACTACAAGGTTTTCGTATTTTGTCACTTTTTCTGTCTCAGTTATTCTGACATTATGAGATAGCGGCACAGCTGTGTCAATGATGGTTCTATCCGTTATTATAGGCCTGTCCCAATACAGTACCGCTTTATCTATTTCCAAAACTGCTTGGGGCTGATATTTGTAATACGGTGGGCATATTTGAAGGAGTCCGTTCTTGAGAACCAACTGTTGGTGGATGATTTTGGCCACTTGATTGTGACGTCCGAGGTATGCGCTACCTGCGACTCATCTACAGCCTGCGATGATATGCTGTATAGATTCACACACCGCCCCATACTTTCTACACTTGTCCTCTACGTCAAGTCTTAGACAATGTTTTTCATAGTTGCGAGTCCTGATAACTCTGTCCTGGATAGCCAAAAAGAATTCTTCGGTTTCTGGGAAGAGGTAACCGGCGCCGAGCCATGCTAGTGAGGTCGGCTTATTGACGCTGTCCGCTTCTAGACCTCTTGGAAACTTACCATGTAAGGCTTGTTCCATCCAGGTGGCTTGATCTTCCTGTCTTGAGTTTATGTCGAACTCAAGATTACGGTGTTGTAGATTCAGTGGCGTGTATCCTCGATACTCCTGCTGCTATTTTCATCAGACCATCTTCGGATCTTAGCAATTGTTGCCGTATGTTCTTCTCCTGGATTCTGCACAACTTGTAGATGTTCATCATACCTCGACCGCCACTTGCTCAGGGAAGGTATAGCCTCTTAACCGATGCATTGGTGTGCAGACATCGGAATTTGGTCATCAGTCGCCGGGACAGCCTGTCGAGTCCATTTAGATCCGCATCAGACCACTTAAGGATACCAAAGGTGTAGTTACGATATACACTGCACAGGTGTTCAGAGCGGTGATCTGGTCCTTCCATGAAAGTTTGATTTCAGAACCTTGAGTACTCTCTTCTTGTAGGTACTTCTGAGGCATTCCTAAATACTTGTATGTATTTTCGGGATGCAAGTTCTCGATATCCTGGTATTGATCTTCTCGGATTTCCACGGCGCCCCTTTTGATGTTGATGATGGTGCATTTGTCAAGTCCAAATGACATATTTATGTCTCCGCTGAAGGTCCGGTGTTAATAAGAGAGCGCAGTCCAGTCTGGTTCTATGCAAAGAGCTTTAGGTCATCCATGTACAATAGATGAGATAACCTCCGCCCGTTCCTGATCTTAAGTTAGTACCCAATATTCGTGTTGTTCAGTAGCGTAGAAAAAGGGTTCAGAGCCAAGCAGAACCGCACAGGTGATAAAGAGTCTCCTTGAAAAATACCTCTGGATCTCTTAACTTTACCAGTGTTGTTGTTGTTGACAAGAATATTGGTTTGGCAGGTGCTCATGAGATGTTGGATCACCGCTCTTACTTTCGGGCAAATGTTGTAAATCTCCAGTACCTTCATCAGCCAATCATGAGGGACCGAATCGAAGCCCTTGCGGTTGCCAATATAGCACACATTGAGATATCTCTTCCTAGTTTGAACCTGTTTTATAACCACGGCATCTATGGAAAGTTGATGTTTGCACCCTGCTGAGCCTCGTGTACAACCCTTTTGCTCTTCCTCTAGTATGTTGTTTGACGCGCAGTGTTCGTATATTCGGTTGTTGTGAAGTGACGTGAAGAGTTTGTATATTACCGGCAGGCACGTGATTGATCTGTGGTTGCTCGGTATAGCGGGGTCGCCCTTCTTGAACAGCATGTAAGTGTTTCCCTCTGTAAGAAACTTGGGGAATTTTGAGGGATCGTCCAATGCTTCCATAAAACATCGAGCAAGGCTTGGAAAACATGCCGGGAGATTTTTGATCCAAAAGTTGTGCAGTCCATCTGGTCCCGGCGCTTTCCAATTGCTGGTCTTCCTAATAGGCTGGAAAATATCTTCTGCTGTTAAATGATCCACAGACATTTCGTCAACTTCCGATGCACTTTCTTCAACATCTGGTATCCATTCGGACTCTCTGCTGTAGTGTACTGCTTCTAACCAGATGGAGCTCCGATAGTTGTGGAATTAATCTGTGTTGGCTGGGGCTTGTGCATTGCTTGGGTTTTCTAGGCGTGTTTCCAAATTCCTGAAAAATGTCTTTCTTTCCGTTGTAAAGTCTGCATTTTGTTGTTTTCTCTTGGAAAGCTCGTTGTACCTGCGAAGTCAAGCTCCTTTAGCCTTAGCTTGTTGTCTGAAGAGGTCTTTTAGTTCTACAAGTTGTTGGTGGTGCAAATTCTTGCTGGATTCGCTATTGCAGTTGTGTTCCTGATTATTTTCCTCGACCGGATGTTCTGCAGGTACGCGTTAATCAGCTTTTCCGCGGAATTTATCTATATCCTATTCCAGGCGTCTCTTCCAGGCCGGGGTCGCACTCTTCGTATTCTGCCATACAGACTTTTTTACGTATGTTTTTTGGCCATTGAGTTCGATGACGGTAACATCAGCGCAGTAGACCGACAAGTGTACTTCATCTAGTGTGCGGAAAGAGACAAGGTGCTCCCCAGAACTTCATTGACTAGGCTGATGTTCTGCCTGGCCTTGAAGTTGCTTCTTAGTTTGGGTAAAGACAGACGGTTAAGAGGGTCAGAACCCTCATAATAAGATAGAAGTCTATGGAATTTGTCGCTCACGTGCTGTCGAGCTGAATTCTGATAGGGCTTGTCTTGAGGGTCCTGTAAGTGAAACGTCTCATCTAGATGGACTATCTGTTCTGTCTGATCTCGTGGCTCATTTGGAACATTTATTATTATTATTATTATTATTATTATTATTTTACACGATTATTTCGTTTCTGGTATTTGAACATGTTGCCAGAATATTACTATTCAAGGCTCCATGTTCATGCTTTTCGCACTATACGCACTGTACCCAAAACTACAGCTTTTATCATAAGGTTTATAATATATTCATTAATTTTTATTTTTTTTAGGTTATTTTCCAGGTCTACATGAAGCAATCCATTTGCCGAGATGATAAGTGGGACAACACATGCTGATTTTAGGAGGTAAGTTCGTTTTAAATCATAAGCCAGATCTTGATATTTTTGTATTTTTTCAGTTGCCGTCTTTGCAACGTTATGGCCAAGTGGTACCGCTACATCTATCAGGTAAGCCTTCTTTTCTTTTTTGTTTATCCAAACGATATCAGGCTTGTTGTGAGTAATTGTTCTTTCGGTTTGTATTTGCGAGTTCCAATAAATTTTATGATGTTCATTCTCCTCCAGTTCTTGTGGCTCATATTCATAATACTTCTTTACAGGATTTTTAATTTCCAACTGTTTAAGCATTTCCATATGAACGATCTTTGCAACGTTGTCGTGCCGAAAGGTATACTCAGTTGGGGCGAGGGTTTCACACCCTGAGATGATGTGCTGGATAGACTCTGTGATTTTATTACATAGTCTACACTTTTCATTTTCTATTCTTTTTTTTTAGGATATGTTTCTGATATGATCTGGTGGCAATCACCTGGTCTTGTACAGCGCATATAAATCCTTCTGTTTCGCCTGTCAGCTGTACGTTTCGTAAGAAGCTTGTGGACCTTATTTTATCAATACCATCTGCCTGCAATGCATTCATATATCTTTCGTGAAGAGCTCTGCCTCGCAGTTCTTCCTGTTTCTCCTCAACCGATGAAACTTCCGTTGGAATATGGGAAGCCAAATTCAGTGGGGAATATCCTTTGTCATTCTCACACACGGCGTTGTGTAGTGTTGTGTTCTTCCGGCGGAAATATGACGCTAATTTATTTCTTTGTTTAGTACAGGTTTCTTCAATATTGACGAGGCCTCTTCCTCCCTTGGACCGGGGGAGGTACAATCTGATTTCGGATGCTGATGGATGATGCATCCTGAATTGTGATAAGGTTGATCTGGTCGATCTATCGATTTGCTGCAGTTCGATTTTGGACCAATTTAAAATTCCGTATGTGTGCGTTAATACTGGTACTGCCCACGCGTTAATAGCTGTTATTTTTTGCTTGCCAGGTAAGTAGGTTTTGCATATAGTTTTAACTCTTTTCTCATAACTTTCCCTGATTTTATTTCTCATGAGTTTGTCCTGTATTTGTCCTGTTTGCAACATACCTAGATATTTGTACGTTTCTTCCACGTTTAAAGTGTCAAAGTTCATGCCATCCATCAGTTTTATGGTGGGTTCTGCTACTAGCTTGCCTTTTTTATAATGTACTGTGGCGCACTTGTTGAGCCCAAACTCCATTTGAATCGCACTGCTAAATCTTTTTACTAATTCCAACATGCTCTGGAGATGTTGGGGGCTAGTTGCATATAGTTTAAGATCGTCCATGTACATGAGGTGGTTTAATACTACATTGTTTTGCTTGGAAATTTTGTAGCCGTATGCACTCTTGGATAGCATTCTACTTAGACGGTTTAATGCAAGGCAAAACCATATTGGGCTTAGGCTATCGCCCTGGAAAATGCCTCGTCGAATTTGTATTGGCCTTGTTTCATAGGCCTGTCCATTTGCGACTACCGTAAGTCTGGTGTTCCAAAGTTCCATTGCATGGGCAAGGAAGTTTGTGACCTGCGGGTTGATCTTGTAAACATCTAGCACTTTTCTTAACCAGGAGTGTGGCACAGAGTCATATGCCTTTTTGTAGTCGATCCATGCTGCTGATAAATGCTTTTGCCTATCTTGAACTTGTTTGCCAATGACACTATCAATCACCAGAAGTTCCTGACTTCCCTTGGATCCCTCTCGGCACCCATTCTGCTCCACCGCTATAACGTTGTTAGTATCTAGGTGAGCTGTTATTTTGTTAAAAGTTTATATATATATTAGATAGGCAGGTAATTGGCCTATACTCTTTTGGGTCACGGGTATTCTCACATTTTGGGATCATAGTGGTTCGTTGCATATTTCGAGAAGTAAATCATCTGGATGATTAACCACATGTTGGAACTGCAAGGCAAGAATCTTATGCAGACTCGGGAAATGCTTAGTCCAATATATAAGTCCGGTAGCCTTCCAATTTGGGGCAGTTGATATGGCTTTTCGGATATCTTCTTCTGTTATTTCAATGGCGGGCATTTGTTCCAAATTCTGGTTCTCCTGTTCTTCTTCTGCTAACCAGTAATCTTCAGTATACTGAATACTGTGACCCCCTATATTATTCCAAAAGGTCTACATGTGTTCTTTATTTGGAGTTTCGCTTAAGGGATTTTTACTTTTCTCTATCAGGTTTTTATAAAAAAATTTCTGATCTCTTTCAAATAACATAAGCTGTTCTTTTTTTTTATTGGACTCATGGTATCTACGCAATCTAGCTCCAAGTACAGCAGCTTTCTGTTTTAGACGATCAAGATAGACTCTAATCTGGGCTGTTCTATTAGGGGTATTTCCCTTAATTCTGGCTTCTTTTTCTAATAGGTTTTCAACTTCCCTTTTGCATCTTTTTGACGGTTTTATCGTGTTGTCCAGATAACTGTTTACTTTCCCTATTTTTGATCTTATCTTGGCTATGTTTTTTCCAATCCTTTTTTCCCAGGGTGGGTTTTTTTTATCACTATTAAAATTATTTCTCTTTGTTTTTAGGTCTAGGCCAGATGCTTCGCAGACGGTTACTGCTGCAACGTAACACATATGGTATGTATCTTTAAGAGATTTGCTTGTTTTAATTATAGCTACTAATGTTTTGTTAACTTGTTTTACAGCTGACATCACTTTACCATTAACTTGTATTTTAGGAATGGCGGGTCTGGTATAATCTGGGATGCCTTCATATTTGAGTAGGTTGGCGGTAATTTGTTTTTCCCAATTATCCTACTGGTCTTCTGACAGTTCTGTGGATTCGGTATTTTGATTTTGGTTTTCATTTTGCTTTTCTTCTGCCGTTTCTTCATGATTTACTCTCATTTCTTCTGTTGGTCTTTCTCTCTCATTATCATCCTCATTACTCTCGCTTCTTATCCTCTCTTTTATGTTTTCAAGCTCAGCTTGAGATAGAGCTCCTCTTCTTTGAATGGAGTTGACCTGACTTGCAAGGTTTTGTTCAGTTTTGGGTAACTCAGGGTTTAATTGTGTCCATAGTTAGTGCAGTCGTTTTCGGTACAGTGTCATATGTGATTCGTTTCTTGTCACCTTATAGTATGCGTACATCAATTGAAGATTGTTTTCCTTTGTCCACCGCGTACGCCCATTGTGTCTCTGTCTGGGTGGAGTGGTGGGAGGTTGCGCTTCAACCTCCATACCATCTGTGCCTTCACCATGTGCCGGGCCTTGCAGTGTTATCTCGCGAAGAGGTGCTGCTTGGTCCACTGGTCCTCGCAAAGGGCTTATTTATTATTATTATTATTATTATTATTATTATTATCATTATTATTATTATTATTATTATTATTTTGGCGAGTTTGTAGTTATAAATACTATTAGTTAACTTAAATTTAACTTATGCAAAAAGTCTTAGATTGTGTTCACTACACTGAATAAAAGTAATTATGCCAATAAATGCATTATACAGGGTGATTAATTCAGGATGTTCAAAGTACCAATGGCGTCAACCGATAGCACCAAATTTGATAAAAATCACACATCCATATCCAAAAATTTTCCAAAGAGAAGTTAAATTTTTTTTGGCTAATTTCCAAAATATATAATATGTACATTTGCTTTCACGGTTTTTGAGGTAACTGATAATAAAAATTTTAAGATTTAGACCTACTTGGACGTTTAATAAATAATTCGCGGTCTTCCTAGATGGAAATTTGCAAGGATATTTTGGAATGTTTATTACCAAATATTTCAAAAATTGCCTTAGTAAACGCAGGCATATTGAATAAGCCAGCATTTCCATTTTTAGCGAACAATATACATTAAAAAAAAAACACAATTTGGTGCTATTTGACAGTTTTACGAGGCTTATTTATTTAATCTATGGACGAATCCAGCAACCGGCGCGCAACTGTCCCATATCCAATAAGTAGCCGGTGCGCAACTGTCCTGTGAAATTAAGGCTACCTTCATATTTTTCTGCAAGTGACCAACACCCGTTATTGTCTTACATTTTTAAACCTCATTTTTCAATCCCTTTTTGTAATTTTTCCAACTTTTCGTAAGTATTTTATATTTATCAGCGTTGCAGTTTGAAAGCCATTTGAGGCTTCCTCGATATTAGGATATCAAATTTTAAATCGTAATTGTAGGGCAGATTTGTGATGTAAAATAAAACGAATTTGCCATTTTCAAAATATTTTTTTTTTAAATACAAATTTTTCATTATCTACAGTTTTCAATTTTATGCACATATCATCGTATGAAATGTTCTCATTCTCAGACAGTTCTTGCTACCTCAATAAATTTTCAAATATTTTCATGTTTTTTTCCAGAAAAACTACCTCTATTTTAATGAAAAATGTCTTACCCAAAGCAACTTAAACTTCTAACAGACATCCGGGCAAAGTGAATTGTTTCTTATTTGATGTATATTGCTTGTCCTGTGTATTGTTCTTCCACTTTTGCTTTTTATTATTATTTTCTGTATGTTCTGCCACTCGTCCCTTATACCTAACATATTTTCTGACATAGCCTCTGTGGTGAGATTTTGAATTTTTATATTTTCACATATCTTTGTCTCTCCTGATTCCACCCTTGGGCAGCTTACTAACTAACCTATTCTTATCCAAACTTAACGCAATCTAACCCAAACTTAATCCAAACAGTTCCTTTATTTCCACTATTTCTACCTCAAATCGTGGAACAAGGGGTCGGCGCCGGGGTTTATGGTCCTAGATGCAGGATGTCAAAATCTCTAGGTAAAGCCCCATCCATATTCCAAGCAGAGATCCATGCCATTGAACTGTGCGCCTCTGAATGCATCAAAAGAAAACCGAGAGGCGCAACCATAAATATACTATCCGACAGCCAGGCGGCTTTAAAGGCACTAGCCTCGTGCGAATTTGACTCAAAGCTTGCCTGCGAATGCCGGAACGCTCTTAACCAACTGGCTAAACATAACAGAGTCACTCTGTTATGGGTGCCAGGGCACGAAGGAGTGGAAGACAATGAAATTGCCGACCAATTGGCCAGAGAAGGAGCACAGAGTCCATTCTATGGACCTGAACCATTCTGTCGCACTACCAGAGGACACCTCGGAAAGGACCTCAATAAGTGGGAAAAAAGGCAGAAAGAGGCCTACTGGAGAAACACTCCAGGACAACGACAGGCGAAAAGATTCATAGCGCACTCGCCTGAATACACTAAGAAGCTACTAGAGCTCCATAAAAACGATCTAAGACTGGTCACGAGCTTCCTAACAGGTCATGGACCATGGAGATACCATCTCCACAACATGGAAAATACTGAGGATCCACGTTGTAGATTTTGCAACTCAGCAAACGAAAGTGCGGAACACATTCTTTGCGAATGTAGAGAACTGACCCGCCAAAGGCTAAAATATCTGGAAGGAGTAGTATGTAATCCCAAGGATATTACACAACTAGCCCCTAGAAATATCCTGAACTTCGCGAAAAGTGCAGGCATTTCTGGGAAAATCTAAAGCAGGGTAGTCACAAAAGACCTTTTAGGTCTAAGTGAAGAAGGGCTGAAAAGCCGAGCGACCCCTTTACATACAATACAATACAAACTCAAATCGTCCATTTGTTTCATCTTAAACTGCTTCAGTGTGAAAAAGGTGCAATTATCTCCGTCCAATCCAACTAGAACTACTTAGCTTATAGGCAACATCCTTAACCTATCATATCGACTAACATCGTTTTCTCCGGATAAATCTTCATCCAAATAATTCTTTCTGATCTTATTCCAGAATAACAAAATTATCGTACACAGAGAAAATGCAAGAGACACCAGTGTCCCAACGCAATTATTTCATCTCCCAAGGCAATTTTCTAGCGGCTCGATTTTTGTTTCATTAAAGAAGACATCCAAATCAATTTTTAATTTAAATTCTCGTCCGTGCTATCGCAAAAATACATTCGATTATATTATAGTTAATAATATAAGTATTTTTGATGGTAATAATTTTAAGGGCGGTTTATACCTATGCGTAGAGTACATAGATATGAATTTGGTTAGTTTTATATACGGCTATTTAACTTATCCAGATTTGTAGTTAAAGCACCTATGGTAGTAAAATACTCGCGTGTCTAATGAATCTTCACCTACCATGTCAAACCCAAAGCAATATGGTATTAACTTGAAGTACTAAATTGTGCCAACGAAGCATTAAAAGATGACACCAAATTTAACTCCATTCTAAACCATTTAGGGACTAATCTCGAAACTAACTAACTAACTATCTCGAAAAAAATTAGTGTACACACTCAAACGTGATCAAGTTCCGTTTACACTTCCTGAACCCAATATGACTTAATGATTACAATATCTTAAGAAAAGAAACAGCCGTGAGATCTAAAATAGTATACTCTAAACGTACTTAAAATAGTTAATCTTGATTAAGTTAATGTAGAATTAAATTAGCGTTAATATATAAATAACGAAAATCAGGACTCTAACACGTCGGAATTTGTTTTACTTAGGGCAGAGTTATGTATACAAAGCTTAGATCTTGTCTATATGGCAGGAATTAGAATATATAGTTACATTTGCCTCAGTCATGTCACAACCAGCTGAGGAGAAGAATCTTGATAACGCGAGGGAAGACATGGAAGAAGTGATGATGGATACGGCGAAGAAGGGGATAGGATACAAACAAAAGATCAAAGGGAAGGAGTGGATGACAGACGAGATACTGGCAATGTTTGAGGAAAGAAGGAAATACAAGAACCAGGGCTGTCGAGACAAATATATAACGTTGCAGAATACTGTAAGAAGGGCAATAAGAGCGGCAAAGAATAAATGGCTGAAGGAACAGTGCGAAGAGATGGAATGTTTACAAGAGCAGCACGATTAATATAACCTGCACAAGAAAATAAAAGAAACAGCTGGAGTATATAGAAAACGGACTTTCTCTAACACACCAAATGAACAGGGGCAAATGGCACAAGACAGCACACAGAGAAAAGCTATCTGGGAACAGTATATTGGCAACCTCTTTGCAGATGAAATACCTCAATTAGAAGATAACCTGGAGGATAATTTGTCTGGACCGTCGATTACAATAGAATAGATTACTAGAGCAATAAATAGCTCGAAAGATAAAAAAAAACGGTTGGGCCAGATCTAGTGCCTGTTGAACTGCTCAAGTTATCGGATAACGAAGGTATTAAGATGCTTCAGGGGCTTTTCAACCAAATTTACAACACAGGAAATTTCCCAACCAAATGGCTTACATCTCTTTTCATCCCACTCCCAAAAAAGATCAACACAACAAGATTAATCAGCTTGATGAGTTACACCCTGAAAATATTTCTGAAAGTCATTCACTACATAATCCCCACAAAATGCGAAGGCACTATTGGATCTCTCAATTCGGATTTAGAAGGGGTCTCAGTACGAGAAAGGCACTAGTCGCAACCCAAGTGTTGGTTCAGAACTGCTACGATCAGAGGAAAGATGTAGTGATGTGTTTCATAGACTACGAAAAAGTATTTGACAGAGTGCAACATCATAAACTCATTCAAATACTGAGGCGACTTAACATAGATCAGAAAGATATAGACTGTATTGAAAACTTGTACTGGAACCAATCGGCTGCAGTTAGAGTTGATAACGAAGTTACAACGACACAGAAAATCCTTAGCGGTGTAAGGCAGGGATGTGTCCTCTTCCCACTTCTCTTTAAGGTTTACTCTGAAAACATCTTCCAAGAAACTCTCGAAGGGCAACAATTAGGCATCAAAGTAAATGGTACATGGATCAACAATATACGGTATGCAGATGACACAGTTCTGAGAGCAGATAACATGAATTACCTCCAAAGGCTCCTGGACAGAGCTGGAATACACAACCGGCGTATGGGAATTAACATCAACATAAAAAAAACAAAATTCCTAATAATCACCCGCAAATTAGATGAGTTTCAGAATGCAAAACTATCATACAATAGTAAAGACATAGAACGGGTAAAAAAGTTTGACTATCTGGGGACTTGATTGTGTGAAGACTGGTCAATATCAAGCAACTAACCACAGGAGAATTAATTCACACCATAAGAGACACAGTAAAATGGTTAGAATTGATCACAAACATCCATTAATGGATAGCAGCAGAAGAAGAAGAATTACATTTGCTTAACTGACTCCACGGTTCATTTCGCTGGGCTAATCATCAACAGGGATTCATGGGCAGCTCTCCACACCAATTCCCAACGTACACGTAGTCTCCACCCATAGAAATCGAACAGAGGACTCTTATTAAAAAGTCGCCCATTGTGACTAAGCGTATTATTTGCTTGGTGTCTGGACTCACTCCGCAACATGAGGCGCACATAAGAATGGTATTATCATATATGATCACATAGTATATAAATACTTCTCCGATTAATTACGGTTAAAAGCCAGAAATTTTCATGCACATCTCGTTGTAGTGATTTAACCATCTGTTTCGACAACATTCTTATATTTCAGTGTCCTCCGGAAAGTAGAAAAAGAGGCCGAAAAGAGGCTGGGATTTTTCACGGTCTTCGTCGGAGGTTTTGTCTCGCCCATTCTTTGAGGCAGCCCTTCACAGGGTTTTTTCTTGTACGCGAAGAGCCTCGTGGTTGTCCGTCGCGTAGGCGTATAAGAATAATATTACACGGCATTTTATGGAGATATAAGTCGTCCACAAATAACTTTCACTATGAAGTAACGATTACAAAATAAGTTAGTTACGTTAAAGAGAATCAACGATAAACAGAATAATAAGGCATTTTATGGATGTGTCCACAAACAACTTTCACCATGAAGTAGTAATTACAAAATAAGATAAGGTTAATTGTCCATCTTTTCGAGTTTGTTTTCATCCCTTTATCTACACTTTAAAAGCGCTAATCAACTCCTTTTCTTTTGAGAAAGGTAAAGTGGAGAAACGTTTGGATAACTAAATGAACATTGAGAATCTCTCTAAAACTACTATAACCAAAAATATATCAAGGGATATATTATGGAATTTAAGTAACAAATTCGCCCGCTGAGAACCTGAGCACAATCTCTAAAAAGGAAAGATGGAATCATATCAGGTCCACAAGTCATTTTGTTTTTCATGGTTTTTAGGGTACCAAAAACCTATGTATATCAATGACGGGATAAGTGACATTAATATTGGGGGAATGGGCTACTGGAGCATTTCTAGGGTTAAAGGCTTTATGGAAATAGTCAGAAAAAGCATCAACAATTTGTTTGGTATCCGCAAGATGTTCATTATTATATACCATAGCATTAGCTTAGTGTATAAATAAGACTACAATTTGTTTGGGTTAGCTTTGATTTGTTGCTCTGCTTGAAGTACATATTGTCTATGTGATGCTTCAATGTCTCTTTTAATTAGAGCTCGAATTAATGAAAACTCCTGATAGGCAGAGAAGTCATTATGTTTTTTATACCGTAAAAGAAGTTTATTTTTTAAGAGAATATTCCTCTTAATTTCGGTGGTGTACCAAGGAGGATATTTAAACTTTTGTGCATGCGTTGACCTCGGAACCCAGTTATTAATTGTGGCGAATAGTAAGTTATAGAATTCATCACAGGCCAAGTTCAAATAGGTATATTGGTAAATGGGTGACCAGTCCATGAGAAGTAATTCCCGATATAACTTAGTAAAATTTGCTTTTCGAAATTGGTATATAAAATCTAAAGGAATATTCACGTTATGTTTTTTGAGAAATTTTTAGTTGTCATACAGGAAACATTGATCAGCAGTGGCGGGTGATGCGGAGCTTCATTGCTAATCAAGTCAATGGCTTTTTTAACACTGCACTCAGTGCCACTAAAGAGCACGAGATCTAATAGGCGGTTGTTGCTGTTTCTTACACCATTGAATTGACTAAAGTCATGACAATTGACAATATTGAGAAGCATGGTTAATTTACCAGTTGAAAGAAGGTCATTATCAATGTAGTTAGCATAATCGGTCACATTGAAGTCTTCAAGGATCAAGATATATGTACCATACAGAGTATCTTACAATATCAAGAAATCATAAACTGCCTCAAGATCAGTGACAGAGCACGGGGAGGGTATATAAATAACGAATATATAGAGATATTTGTTATTTAGTAAGACTTTGGAGGCGATGATATCAATGTGCTCAGGCACAAGAGGTCGTAAACCAACCAGTTTCAGAGGAAAAGAAGATAATTTATTATTTACTGCCAGAACTACACCTCCGCCTCTCTCCGGATTAGTGGCAATTTGATTGCGATCGCATCTATAAACCTCAAAAATATTGGTCGAGATAAACTCACTTGTCACAATGGATAGATCAAGCCAACTTTCGGCAAAAGCCAGGATATCATAATCACCCTGTGTGGAAGAGTGGAGAATGTTGTTTAATTTAGTGCGAATCCCACCTGTATTTTGATAATAAATATTAAGGGAATTAGGCAGTCGATCGGGAGTATTTGAAATACAATTATCTTTACTAGAACTAGGAAATGTTAGTGGATTTACAGAGTTATACATAGATTGAGAGTTATTGTCAATGTTATTTACAATGAATGAATTCATGTTACAACCTGAGAGTATGTGCGATTGCGGAAAACCCTTGAACTGGTATAAGTATCAGAATGTGCACCCACCCTGACATTAAATTCGGCCACATAACATCCGGTAGGCCAGAAGTCCTTGCTCAGATATTGAGGCTTAAGATGTTCTGGAACGCCAAGCTTAAAGGTAGGAGTCCTAGGCCTCTCAAACTTCGACCTCAACATAGTACAGGAACAAAGAGGTCGAATGTTTGAATGTACAACATCCAGAACGTGTTCTGGTGTTGTGGTGGGATTCAAATTGGCTAGGTAAATATAGGCAAGCTTTTCACTTGAGCCAATATCAGGATTTGCAACCTGTAGTTGCTCTCTAGGAGGGCCAGTGTAGATTAGACCGTTTCTTTCCCGCCAAGAAATAAATATAGAATGCATTGTAATTAGAATTCACCCCATTTATATGAGGTGTGTACAGGGTGTCCCAAATTCGAGCCTCATCATTGGGATCTCGGAAACTCGAAGAGATACGAGGTCGGTTAAATGGAGGCAAAGTTGTGCAATTTGATGCTGATCAAAATGCTATCTTAAAAGTTTAAAAAATCCGAACACTTACGAAGATTTTTGGAAAAAAACGAATATTCGCGATTTCATTTTAATTTTTTTATGACTCTATTTGAATAGATATAACAAAATAAATTTCACATTCTCATTGCTACTTTTTCTGTTCTATAAGATGGTGTTATCAGATTTTCAAACCGACGTTTCGTCTTTGAGCTGCCATCATCAACTTTGTTTTTTTAAATACGGCCCTGGATTTTTTATTACGGATTTTAAGAGCATCTGAAGTCCCAAAGCCAATGATGTATCGCACTTATTCGAAAAATTCATATTAATGGCATTTTCCATAAGACCTCATGTGTTAGAGAGAGACAGAAAACATATTTTTGGTAAGATTTTACCAGGAAATCATTAAAATGATTTTTTCGAATAAGTGCGATACATCATTGGTTTTGGGACATTAGAAGCTCTTAAAGTCCGTAATAAAAAATCCAGGGCCGTATTTAAAAAAAACAAAGTTGATTATGGCAGCTCAAAGACGAAATGTCGGTTTGAAAAACTGATAACACCATCTTGTAGAACAGAAAAAGTAGCAATGAGAATATGAAATTTATTTTGTTATATCTATTCAAATAGAGTCATAAAAAAATAAAAATGAAATAGCGAATATTCGGTTTTTTCTAAATATCTTCGGAAGTATTCGGATTTTTTTAACTTTTAAGGTGGCATTTTGATCAGCATCAAATTGCGCAACTTTGCCTCCATTTAACCGACCTCGTATCTCTTCTAGTGTCCGAGATACCAATGATGAGGCTCGAATTTGGGACACCCTGTACTTTAGAAAATAAATCGTAAGACCATTTAAGTAAAAAATCTTAATCATCTTCTCGAAGCAAGATTGGAGTTCAAGCTCCTGAAATTCATTTAATAATAAATATTTAATTTTCTTTAAGACAAGCACATATGTGGCCCTTTCCGTAGGACATTAAAATAAAAGGATATTGATCAAGAATACAGCTAATTAAATCACTACATCCAGACGAGAAGGTGAATCACTCGATTTTACCATAATTAATTAGAGAAGT